>BQNB010017050.1:0-68138 GCA_026074375.1 Tanacetum coccineum | reverse complement strand
TGTAAAGTTCTGCACCTAAAATGGGTTCTTAATATAACACTTCACTATATATATATATATATATATATATATATATATGAGAGAGAGAGAGAGAGATTGGTTCAAATGAAAAGTGAATTATGATAGAAAGGATAAAAAGTCTTATGTTATTAATTTTAAAATATTTATTAAAACACATCATTAATTCTAATAAATGACTATCATTAATTATAATAAATCTCCATCATTAATTGTGTCAAAAGACTTTCTTTGTCACTCAAAATGTGTCATGAAATTAGTGTGTCATTACGAATGTATCCAAAAAAATTAGTATGGTCAACATGGTGTGTCACTAAGATGGTCTATAATTTTTGGCGTGTCACTACAAATGTGTCCAAAAAAATTTGTGTGTCACTATTTATCATCAAAAAATTTAGCGCGTCACTATAAATGTAATAAAGATGAATTTAATGGTAGTGAAACTAGAAAAATGAAGAAAAATATCGTTTGAAATTGTTAAAAAAAAACCATGAATTTATTTACCACATTTATGTTCATTAATGAGGATTTATGTTATTAACTTCAACATATTAATTAAAACACCATGCAAGGCCGAAAAGGATTGGATCAAGGAGTTAAACAACAAACACAAGGTGAATTTTCTTTCTATTCAAGAAACGAAGTCAGATCATATTTCTGATATGGACATCAAATCGTTATGGGGTAATTCTAAGTTCGATTGTACTATTAGTGAATCCGTCAGTAATTCGGGTGGCATTTTATGCGTTTGGGATCCAAGCATTTTTTGTAAAGAAAATCACATCATCTCGGATAACTTTATTGCGCTTTATGGTTCATGGGTCTCCAAGAAGGTGAAGTTACTTATGATATCTATTTATGCTCCTCAATCCTCCGCTAGTAAGCGTATTCTATGGAATTACATCTCGAATCTCATTGGCTGTTGGGATGGGCATTATATGGTCATGGGGGATTTCAATGAAGTTAGATGTGTGGAGGATCGTTTTGGTTCGGAGTTTAATGCTCAAAGTGCCAATGAATTCAATTGTTTTATTTCTAACTCGGGGCTAATCGAAATTCAGTTGGAAGGTTACTCATTTACT
Organism: Tanacetum coccineum; assembly: GCA_026074375.1. Taxonomy (NCBI): domain Eukaryota; kingdom Viridiplantae; phylum Streptophyta; class Magnoliopsida; order Asterales; family Asteraceae; genus Tanacetum; species Tanacetum coccineum. Next base: position 67,038 of record BQNB010017050.1, on the reverse strand, counting down.
TGGTCTCTTCAATCGGCCAAGAAAATGAGTAAATTAGATCGTTTTTTAGTTTCGGATGGCTTACTCTCGGTATTTCCTCATCTATCGGGAATTTTCCTTGATAGACATCTCTCGGATCATCGCCCTATCCTACTTAGGGAAGTGATTTTTGATTATGGGCCTTCTCCTTTTCGGGTCTATCACTCTTGGTTCAATTTTCAAGATTTCGATAAAATGGTTTTGGAAACGTGGAATAACATTGATTATCGTAAAAAGCAATCTGGTCACCTCGAGGAGCTTCGTTCTAATCTGCGAGATATTGACAAAGAGTTAGATCAAGGGGGTACAAACGAAGTCATTCTCCAGAGACGATTAGAGATTTTGAAAAACTTGCACGATATAAATTCTGCTAATGCACGTGATTATATGCAAAAGGCTAAGATTCAGTGGGCTATCGAGGGCGATGAAAATTCTAAGTTCTTTCATGGAATCATCAATCGTAAACGTGCGAATTTGGCCATTAAAGGTGTTATGGTGGATGGTGATTGGGTGGACGACCCATGTCGTGTTAAAGAAGAATTCCGTCTTCACTTTGCTAATCGGTTTCGAGCTCCAGTCGACACTAGGTATAAACTTAATTATACTTTTCCTAATAAGTTGCAACCTGATCAGATGGCCACTTTGGAGAGCCCGGTTTCCAGAGACGAAGTGCGTAATGCGGTGTGGGGCTGTGGTGAGAACAAATCGCCGGGCCCTGATGGGTTCTCGTTTGAATTTTTTCGCAAATTCTGGGATACCGTAGGTTCTGATTTTTATGAGGCGGTGGAATGGTTTTTCGAACATAGCTCTTTTTCTAGAGGATGCAACTCTTCGTTCATTGCTCTCATCCCGAAAAATCAAGATCCTAAGTTCGTTAACGATTATCGTCCTATTAGCTTGATTGGGAGTCTTTATAAGGTTGTTACTAAAATCTTAGCCAATCGGCTTTCGTCGGTCATTCCTGGGCTTATATCGGATGTTCAAACGGCGTTTCTTCCCAATAGGCAGATTTTGGATGGCCCCTTTATCATTAATGAACTTCTTTCCTGGTGTAAGCATAAGAAACAACAAGCTATGGTGTTTAAAGTCGACTTTGCTAAGGCTTACGACTCTATAAGGTGGGATTTTCTAGAAGATGTGCTTACTGCTTTTGGTTTTGGTCCTAAATGGTGCTCGTGGATTCGTGGTTGTCTTCATTCTGGTATGGCTTCGGTTCTGCTCAATGGTAGCCCTTCGTCCGAATTCCAATTTTATTGCGGTTTGAAGCAAGGAGACCCCTTAGCGCCTTATCTCTTTTTATTAGTCATGGAGTCCCTCCACCTTTCGGTTTCTAGGGCCATTGAGGCGGGGATTTTTAAGGGCATCAAAATTGATTCAACTCTAAATCTTTCTCACCTTTTTTATGCGGACGATGTGGTCTTTATAGGCGAGTGGTCACCTTCCAACCTTTCTGGTATTACCAATATTCTCCATTGCTTTTCCTTATTGTCTGGTCTTTCGATCAACCTTAAAAAGAGTAATCTGCTTGGAGTTGGGGTTCGTTCTGAGTATGTCAAAGATGCGGCTGTGAACCTAGGTTGCTTGACTATGAAAACCCCGTTTAAATATTTAGGGGTGATGGTTGGTGGTATTTGTGCCACTTCTCAGGCTTGGGAGGATACCATAGGAAAGCTTAAGGCTCGGCTCTCCAACTGGAAACTCAAAACCCTCTCGGTAGGAGGGAGGCTTACCCTCCTTAAATCGGTTCTAGGGTCGACACCTATCTATAATCTGTCCATTTATAAAGCCCCCAAATCTGTGCTTCATTCGATGGAGTCCTTGCGAAGGAACTTCTTTAATGGTTCTCAATGTAATGAGAGGAAAATAGCATGGATTAAATGGACCACGACTCTCGCGTCCAAGAAAAATGGTGGGTTAGGTATCTCTAGTTTGTATGCTTTAAATAGGGCGCTCCTTTTCAAGTGGGTTTGGAGATTTATTTCTCGGGACAATTCCCTGTGGTGTCGTTTGATCTTGTCTATGCATGGTTCCAAGTTACCTTCCTCATCCCCATTTCGGTATTCGACTTGGCTCTCCATTATTCGGGAAATTCATTCGCTTAAAGATCGAGGAGTAGATTTGGTATCCCATTGTCGCATCCATGTGGGTAATGGGTTGCGCACTAATTTCTGGAAGGAGGTTTGGATCGGCGATAATCCCTTGTGTGTTTTGTTTCCTCGCATTTTTGCTTTGGAAACTAATAAAGATAGTTCGGTGGCTGTGAAACTGTCTTCTGTTACTTCGTCTCTTCGTCGTCCAGTTAGAGGTGGGTCTGAAAGTTCGCAATTATCTCTCCTACAAGAGTACATAGAAGGGACGATTTTGTCTTCGTTGGAGGATAGGTGGGTTTGGGATTTAAATGGGGAAGGTGTCTTTTGTGTCAAAGACGTGCGAAATCTTCTTGATGATGTTTTTCTTCCAAAAGCCCCTATCGCTACAAGATGGATTAAGTATGTGCCGATAAAACTTAATGTCTTCGCTTGGAAGGTCCATCTGAATCGTTTACCAACTCGTGTAAACCTGCAACATCGTGGTGTTTTGGTTTCGGATCCTTCATGTCCTATTTGCCACTCAGAAGATGAAGACTTAGCGCATTTGTTTTTTCGATGTAGTTTGGTCACGGACATCGTTAGGCTTGTCTGCCGGTGGTGGAATATAGCATGGGCGTCGATTGATTCGTATTCCAATTGGCTTCATTGGTTCAATGCTATCAGATTAAGTCCTAAAGTTAAAGATTTGCTTGAAGGAGTTTTCTACATAACATGGTGGAGTATTTGGAGGTTTCGAAATCAGGTCCTCTTCTCGTCTCTCGTCCCCCGCAAAGATGTTCTTTTTGATGATATAGTGTCGCGTTCTTTCACATGGTGTCGTTCTAGATGTAAAAGTAACTTTAGTTGGGTTAGTTGGTTGCAACATCCCTATTTGATTTCTTTGTAATTTTGTCTCTAGCTCCTTGCTAGTGTTTTGTTCTAATAAAGTTGCCGTTCAAGCGTATTCTATGGAATTACATTTCGAATCTCATTGGCTGTTGGGATGGGCATTATATGGTCATGGGGGATTTCAATGAAGTTAGATGTGTGGAGGATCGTTTCGGTTCGGAGTTTAATGCTCAAAGTGCCAATGAATTCAATTGTTTTATTTCTAACTCGGGGCTAATCGAAATTCAGTTGGAAGGTTACTCATTTACTTGGTCTCTTCAATCGGCCAAGAAAATGAGTAAATTAGATCGTTTTTTAGTTTCGGATGGCTTACTCTCGGTATTTCCTCATCTATCGGGAATTTGCCTTGATAGACATCTCTCGGATCATCGCCCTATCCTACTTAGGGAAGTGATTTTTGATTATGGGCCTTCTCCTTTTCGGGTCTATCACTCTTGGCTCAATTTTCAAGATTTCGATAAAATGGTTTTGGAAACGTGGAATAACATTGATATTGATGATAGAAATAAGATGGTTCGTTTTAAGAAGAAATTGCAAATCCTTAAAAAGAAAATTCGGTTATGGGTTAATGATTATCGCAAAAAGCAATCTGGTCACCTCGAGGAGCTTCGTTCTAATCTGCGAGATATTGACAAAGAGTTAGATCAAGGGGGTACAAACGAAGTCATTCTCCAGAGACGGTTAGAGATTTTGAAAAACTTGCACGATATAAATTCTGCTAATGCACGTGATTATATGCAAAAGGCTAAGATTCAGTGGGCTATCGAGGGCGATGAAAATTCTAAGTTCTTTCATGGAATCATCAATCGTAAACGTGCGAATTTGGCCATTAAAGGTGTTATGGTGGATGGTGATTGGGTGGACGACCCATGTCGTGTTAAAGAAGAATTCCGTCTTCACTTTGCTAATCGGTTTCGAGCTCCAGTCGACACTAGGTATAAACTTAATTATACTTTTCCTAATAAGTTGCAACCTGATCAGATGGCCACTTTGGAGAGCCCGGTTTCCAGAGACGAAGTGCGTAATGCGGTGTGGGGCTGTGGTGAGAACAAATCGCCGGGCCCTGATGGGTTCTCGTTTGAATTTTTTCGCAAATTCTGGGATACCGTAGGTTCTGATTTTTATGAGGCGGTGGAATGGTTTTTCGAACATAGCTCTTTTTCTAGAGGATGCAACTCTTCGTTCATTGCTCTCATCCCGAAAAATCAAGATCCTAAGTTCGTTAACGATTATCGTCCTATTAGCTTGATTGGGAGTCTTTATAAGGTTGTTACTAAAATCTTAGCCAATCGGCTTTCGTCGGTCATTCCTGGGCTTATATCGGATGTTCAAACGGCGTTTCTTCCCAATAGGCAGATTTTGGATGGCCCCTTTATCATTAATGAACTTCTTTCCTGGTGTAAGCATAAGAAACAACAAGCTATGGTGTTTAAAGTCGACTTTGCTAAGGCTTACGACTCTATAAGGTGGGATTTTCTAGAAGATGTGCTTACTGCTTTTGGTTTTGGTCCTAAATGGTGCTCGTGGATTCGTGGTTGTCTTCATTCTGGTATGGCTTCGGTTCTGCTCAATGGTAGCCCTTCGTCCGAATTCCAATTTTATTGCGGTTTGAAGCAAGGAGACCCCTTAGCGCCTTATCTCTTTTTATTAGTCATGGAGTCCCTCCACCTTTCGGTTTCTAGGGCCATTGAGGCGGGGATTTTTAAGGGCATCAAAATTGATTCAACTCTAAATCTTTCTCACCTTTTTTATGCGGACGATGTGGTCTTTATAGGCGAGTGGTCACCTTCCAACCTTTCTGGTATTACCAATATTCTCCATTGCTTTTCCTTATTGTCTGGTCTTTCGATCAACCTTAAAAAGAGTAATCTGCTTGGAGTTGGGGTTCGTTCTGAGTATGTCAAAGATGCGGCTGTGAACCTAGGTTGCTTGACTATGAAAACCCCGTTTAAATATTTAGGGGTGATGGTTGGTGGTATTTGTGCCACTTCTCAGGCTTGGGAGGATACCATAGGAAAGCTTAAGGCTCGGCTCTCCAACTGGAAACTCAAAACCCTCTCGGTAGGAGGGAGGCTTACCCTCCTTAAATCGGTTCTAGGGTCGACACCTATCTATAATCTGTCCATTTATAAAGCCCCCAAATCTGTGCTTCATTCGATGGAGTCCTTGCGAAGGAACTTCTTTAATGGTTCTCAATGTAATGAGAGGAAAATAGCATGGATTAAATGGACCACGACTCTCGCGTCCAAGAAAAATGGTGGGTTAGGTATCTCTAGTTTGTATGCTTTAAATAGGGCGCTCCTTTTCAAGTGGGTTTGGAGATTTATTTCTCGGGACAATTCCCTGTGGTGTCGTTTGATCTTGTCTATGCATGGTTCCAAGTTACCTTCCTCATCCCCATTTCGGTATTCGACTTGGCTCTCCATTATTCGGGAAATTCATTCGCTTAAAGATCGAGGAGTAGATTTGGTATCCCATTGTCGCATCCATGTGGGTAATGGGCTGCGCACTAATTTCTAGAAGGAGGTTTGGATCGGCGATAATCCCTTGTGTGTTTTGTTTCCTCGCATTTTTGCTTTGGAAACTAATAAAGATAGTTCGGTGGCTGTGAAACTGTCTTTTGTTACTTCGTCTCTTCGTCGTCCAGTTAGAGGTGGGTCTGAAAGTTCGCAATTATCTCTCCTACAAGAGTACATAGAAGGGACGATTTTATCTTCGTTGGAGGATAGGCGGGTTTGGGACTTAAATGGGGAAGGTGTCTTTTGTGTCAAAGACGTGCAAAATCTTCTTGATGATGTTTTTCTTCCAAAAGCCCCTATCGCTACAAGATGGATTAAGTATGTGCCGATAAAACTTAATGTCCTTCGCTTGGAGGTCCATCTGAATCGTTTACATTCTAGTAAACCTGCAACATCGGGGTGTTTTGGTTTCGGAATCCTTCATGTCCTATTTGCAACTCAGAAGATGAAGACTTAGCGCATTTGTTTTTTCGATGTAGTTTGGTCACGGACATCGTTAGGCTTGTCTGCCGGTGGTGGAATATAGCATGGGCGTCGATTGATTCGTATTCCAATTGGCTTCATTGGTTCAATGCTATCAGATTAAGTCCTAAAGTTAAAGATTTGCTTGAAGGAGTTTTCTACATAACATGGTGGAGTATTTGGAGGTTTCGAAATCAGGTCCTCTTCTCGTCTCTCGTCCCCCGCAAAGATGTTCTTTTTGATGATATAGTGTCGCGTTCTTTCACATGGTGTCATTCTAGATGTAAAAGTAACTTTAGTTGGGTTAGTTGGTTGTAACATCCCTATTTGATTTCTTTGTAATTTTGTCTCTAGCTCCTTGCTAGTGTTTTGTTCTAATAAAGTTGCCGTTCAAAAAAAATATATGAAATTCCCCCATATATTTTTGTAAGTTGTGACAAAGAATTTTCTAGAGAAAAGAAGTCCAATTCATTACGGAAGCATAGCATCCTCCCGTCAAAACAGTATGATGTTTCATGTGGACTAAACAAGCAAGATTAACCGCGCGTTGCTGCGGGCGTTAATTTTTTCGCGCGTTGTTGCGTGTCATTAATTCTTTTTTTTTTCCTTTAATTTTGTGCGAGTTTATTTTGTCGGTCTCATATTTAATAGTGCGGGTTTACTTTTTCAGTATCGTTTGCGACATTTTGATACACCCGAACACTATTATGCTTTAACATATTTCATCATTATTAAATCCCTCGTCATAAGAGCTTGAGGAACGGTCGTGCCGTTCTCTCGTGCCAAAGAACGGCGTGAGAATTATGAACGGCGCACGACTCCGTGCCTCGCGCCATTAAGTCTGGCGCCGTTCATAACAGCCCACACCGTTCTAATTTTTTTTAAATATAACCGTTTATATCCATTGAGGGGAGAGGATTTTTGAATTTTAAACCCCAAAAAATCCTATTTTTACCCTTAAAAATCCTATAAATACCTCCTTATTATTTTATATTTCACACACACTTCCAATATATTTTATAACACATACTTTTCTACTTCTCTTATTTTTCTCTCCAAAAAATGAATCCAAACCAAAATAATTGGATCTCGGGTATGCTAAACGACCCAAACAACCAAATTCCGGGGTCTTCTACGAATCCGACCAACAATCCAGGCTCCTCTTCTCAACCTCCATATAACCAAATGCCTTATCATCCTAATTTCCAAACCTCGTTTGTTAATCCCGACGAATTGTCGTTATTTAATCAATGGAAAATGCAACAACAAATGGGGTTTAACCAATATTCTCAACAACAACAACCAAACCAATCCACCGCTTCCCAACCACAATCCGACCACCAATCCTTTAACTTAATCGATGAAACCGAAGACGAGAACGAAGAGGAGCCGATCCCGACCTCGACGTCGAAGATGACAAGCCATGGCCAACGTTTGAAGGCGAAGTCAAAAAAACCAAAGATGCCGAATCACAAGTCGAAATCAAGAAACGAGCTCGAAACGTGTGGACCCAAGACAAGGAGTTACATTTGGCGGAAAGTTTCATTCAAATTTTCGAGGATCCAAAAACGGGTTGTGATCGACAAAAAGATACATTTTGGTATAAAATACTCGACGTGTACAATACCGAAGCCAAGAGACGCGGTTTTATTGAGCGTGTTGACGGGAAAGTGGACTCCAATGAATGCAAGCGTTCAAAAGTTTAATCAATTGGTGTCGGAAACGCTTGCACATAGTGAGGAGAACGATGAAGATTGGATAACGAGGGTGGAAGTTTTGTACAAAACTCACGTGGGTACTGAGTTTAAGCACAAGAGTGCTTGGCTTTTTTATAAAGGCAAGCACAAGTGGACAAACCCCGAATCGACAAACGCAAGAAGGAATCGTTTTCGTGTTACCGACGAAAAACCTGAGCATTTTGGAGATGATGCGTTGCCTCGACCACCCGGGTTACAACGAATTGCTAAAAGTCAACGTTCTGGTTCTAACTCGACCGCTAGCTCCGGTTCTAACCCGATGATGTATCAAGAATTCATGAAAGAACAATACGAGTTAGACCGCAAAGCAAAAATGCAAGTGATCGAGCAAGAGAGCGAAGAGCGAAGGCTGTTAATCCATTCTCAAAAGATTGCGGAGGACATGAAAGTGCTACAAATCGACACCCGCGGGATGGATCCGGCCGACGCCGCTATCAATGACGCCCAAAAGGCATGAATCCGAGCGGCATATCCACCACCACCAAACTAGTCGACGTCGTTTACTTTATTTATTGTTTTTAATTTATGTCTTTTGTTTCTTGTTTTTTTATTTCTATGTAATGTTTTTTTTAATTTAATGTAATTTTTTTTTTTAATTTAATGTATTGTTTTAATTATATTGGGTATTTTTTTAATTAAGTAAATTAAAAAAAATTGGCCAACGGCACCAGAAATGTGGTGCCAATGGATGCCCCAGAAAATGTGGTGCCGTTCAGTTTCTGGTGTCGTTCTTCATTTTGCTGACGTGACACCACTTTTTGAGAATTTTTGAGAACGGCACGAGCCCAACGGCACGACCGTTAACTAAATTCTAATGAGTGATAAAATTGGTGTTTGTTATTTTTAGTTGTGTGTCAAAAAACTGTATCCGGTTAAATATATTCGTGGCCGGGCTGAGCTACACGGTTTATCGTAGGAGGGCCAAAATGAGTATAATTTTATTTTATGAGTGCCAAACTTGTAACTTCCTATACTAAATTATAAGTACTAAACAAAACTCTGCATATATTTCAAGCTATGGGGGGGCCACCACCCTCTTTGGTCCCCATATAGCTCCGCCCTTGTTCGTGAGTACTTTGGCTAAAATAGTTTGAAAACTCACAGTATAGTTTTAAGTGATAATTTTGACATCATAGGCGACATATCATTAAATATGTTTATAGCGCTTGTACGTTATGGAAATCTAACATTTGTGTTGAATCAAGGTCGTAGACTCGCGCTTCGCAAAGGGACGATTAGTGTGCGTCAATTTGAGTTGGTTGAAGTGGGTCCGGTGGTGATTGTCATTGTTGCGATATTTCAGTGTTATTATGGCGAACAGACTCATAACCCCAATGGACTATTTTTGTAAATTGCAAAATAAAATTAAATAAGTTAATGGTAGTTAAGTAACGATCGATCCCAAAGACTATTTTCGTAGAATTAAAAAAAATTGAAATAACAGTCGTTAGTGGGGGGGAGGGGTATTTTCTAAAAAAATATTAAAATGAGAGTAGTTTTTGTAATTTGACGCATAGTGCGAGGGGGTATTTCGTAAATACCTGATGGGCTATTTTGTAAATACCAGCAGGTTGCATGTGGGTTTTTCGGTCGAGAGGACGGGTTGCGAGTCGGGTAAATGAGTCGAGTTGTGTAAGGGTGGTTTTCGGGTCAGACAGGTAGGTATCTGGTCGGGTCGACCCGATGTTTGGCGGGTGGTGATCCTGCCTTTTGTATATAGTATATAACAAGCATTATTATCCGCGCGTTGCTGCGGGGCGTTAATTTCTTTTTTTTCATTATATTTTTTTTTTGTTAGCTAAGGCAGTTTTTGACTGCATAAGAGCTAGACATTAAAGCTTATTATTAGTGCAGTAGTGGATTCATGCATTATCCATAACAACAATTTCAATCTTGATTCCCCAAATCTACACACACATATTTATTTCGTGGTATATTGCATAAAACTTGAGTCGAACACACATTAACACTTTACGAAGAACAAAAGATGCAGAAAGATGTGACGGATACTAATAGTCAATCATGATATTATTTAACATTCATGAACCTAAAAGATGTGTGCTTTTTGAATATAACATAATTGTAACCTCATTGCCTATTCAGTAAAATCTCAGAGTTCTGCTAAATATTCTCTGATGCTCAACTAATAAGGAATCATGCATATACCTTGTGGTAATTACATATGCCTTGTTTCTCATCAACTTCCTGATCCTGCTACCTGGTCATTTATAAATAGTCACACTTCAAGGTGTGGGTATGTTACAAATATTATTCATAAGTAGTGACTGTTGGGATTTAACATTCTAGGTAACTAGTTTAGCTACGAGTACGCAGCGGATTAGATCTAGTTAAGGCACATAGATTAACACTTAATAAAGTAAATAATTATAACATTAAAAGTAAATAATTACTTACCTCTTGATCTTGATCTTGAAACAAGTTTAGCCGTTAAATTACTGCCTCTACGGTTGCTCACACAAACACGTCAACCGAGTACGAGTTGATTGCTAGTCTGCCTTCACGAATCCAAACACCTTGTGTATACACCAATTACCAAACGCACCTTGTGAGATCTAGTAACCGAAAACAAACGAAACCCTAATTCGGTTAGGGTTTAACCGAATAAACAAACACCCCTAATTCGGTTGCTTAAAACCAAAAACCAATAAACCATAATTGGGTTTATGCTTTTGTCAAGCTAGGAGAACCACCAACAAACACCTTGTGTAGATCTTGATTCAACAAAGAAGACGAAACAAGAAATCGAAAACCCTAGAGAGGTTGTTTACAGATTTCTGGTGGAGGGAAACGAAAATCCTTAGGGGAGTTCGGTTGGGTTTTTGTGGGATAAAGAGGAGCACCAAAGACAATTAGGTTTAAGTATTTTATCAGTGAATGAATGAATAATGAGGTTGAAGGGTAGTGGTTTTTATAGGATCCCAACACTAACTCAAATCTTGTAGGGACAAGGAACAAGTTTCCTTTCCTCCCCTTGCTCTCCATCAACGAACCAAAACACCCCTTTGATTCCTTTTGGGCGTCGGCTACAATAGGCCCCCCCATAGGTTTGGGTTTTGTTCGTTTTAGTCCCTCATGTTTATATTTTAAATATTCGTTATACTTAATTAAACAATTAATAATAAATAACGATTATTTAAATATTATCGTGAAGTAAAACGTTCTCTAAGTGTTTAAAGTGTGTGCCCCCAATAGGCTCACATACTCGTAACGTATTTCGTGTTATCCGACTACCATAACCCAACAGCTCCCACTTGGGAGTTGGAGTAGCATCTAACACTTATACCTATAATTGGCAAAGTCTAGCAACCCACATAATTATTTTTACATTAGGAATATTATGAGATAATAGTTTCAAGAACAATCTCAGCTTATTAATGGTTAGGGTTATTCTTGCTTTATCACATTCCTTTTGTTCTAGATACCCTAAACCATTTAGGATATGGATCTAACTCATTCCATATAGTTTAAGTATTTAGTTTCTCGTTATAGAAATACATTCAAATATACCAAATGTAATCAAGAATCATCTTAGATTACCCTTTGGGTACGGCCATACAATTATCTGATTAATTCTGGAGAGGGCCCATGGTATCATACTGCACATATCAAGTGGAGGAACAAATTCTTTGTTGACTACAAGTGTTGTGGATGCTGCTTCACATCACTTCCAAGAATAGCCTTTATGACTACCTTATTCAGGATATCGTTTGACTTAGACTCAAAAAGTGATATCCACACATGCAGAACTTGCTTGCATCTCAAGTCTAAGGATGACTTTTAAACCATTTTCGACATTTACTCATGACGAGGATCCAAAAGTAAATATTCGAAGGTGGGATATCCAATATGCATCCCTTGTGAATACACATGATTTTGGCGGGAACAATCCATATATTCATAAAAATACAACCAACACTCATATTTGCCTTATGTAACAATATTCCCATATTGTTAACCGACAATGGACATATTTAGAATGATAAAATCATTCAAGGATTAAACATGCAAACATAGGATAACAATCATTATATGAATGGAACACATAATACCAAGTATCTTTATTCATCAGAAAATAAAAATTATCTTACAATCCCAATTATCCAAATACTAAAAGAATGCGCCTGAAAACTAATTAGCAAAGTGAAGTCCAATGTTTTACATTCTCACATTTTCTTTATCAAGACAGTCTATATAATTATCTGAGTAAACTTTCCGAATACTTGTTTCAAATTCACTTATTGTGAAAGATTTGAATAATTAAGTTAAGTGTTTTATTTTTCGTTTGTGCACTACTATTGCAAGAGTTATAATATGGACAAGGTAATGTACCTTTTATAGGGGTATTTTTGAAGTCAATAACATACCTATCTCAGACAGTCATCTTTACAGTTTCTTAAAATGTAAAGTATTCTTATTCTTTTATGTGTAATGCAACAATGCTCTTAGCTGAGCATATCTAGTTAGTGATTTTGCATAAATGATAAATCCTTTTTCAACAAGAATTGAGTATTCTCTAGCATCATTTGTTACACAAAAACATCATGCCTTATTAATTCGTAAACATTTGATTTATCAGTCATCTTAATTCTTCCATTTAGTTATTGTTATCTAAATAATCTCAATCAGATGGTTGTTGTTAGCTCATCTTTACTTTTTATGCAAATGTACAACCAGTCTCATTCACAATATAATATATATACATGATGAATCCTTAGTTATAAACATAAGGTTTCCATCCATGTAACAGATTATCTCAAGTGAAATATACCATTTAAGATTTGCTTCAATGATATATTACAATGTGTTGGACTTAATTTACCGCATATGTTTATTTAATAAACATTTATTCCAAGGTTGTTTGTTTTATTTCCTAAATTCACAAGTGAAGTTTCATTCCAATCTAAGGATTAATATTTAGCTTTGATGGAATGATGCTTTCAACATGTTACACAACATATGAATTTTAAGGAAAAACAAAGTGCTCCCACTTGATGTCAGATGTACTAAGAAGTTATCTTATTTTAATTAGAAACCATATTGTGATTAAACTTAATATATCAGCTCCTAGATGCATGACCTAATCCATACTTGAATTCTATTATATACTTTATAAAGATAATCTTAAACTAATAACCTTTTTATTACACATCGTCCTCGTAAAAGGTAATCATAAAGAAAAGAGTTATAAAACTTAATTGTCATATTACAAATATCGGCTCATAATCCTTTTGATTACACATCGTCCTCGCAAGGTAATCATTAAGGAAAGAGTTATGATCCTTAGTTTTCCATATTTTAGATTCAAGAAAACATGTATGACAATTAGTTATTTTTTATATAATTAATGCGTGTTGAAAAGAAAGATTTAATCATAGTCAATTGCTTGAGTAAGATCAAAATTCTTATCATTAGTCAGGCATTAATATGTATACAATTTTGTCCTTATGAGCCTTTCTTCAAAAGAAACTCATTCTAACCTTATAGGTTTATTATTTGGTCAAAGATCAATCAAGCTTAAAACTTCGATTGCCTTTTAAAGACTGCATCTTTTCATTCATAGTTCTAAGATATTTATCAGATTCAAGATGTGATAATTCATCTTTTTAGTTAGCAGGTTTATTATGACCCTCTAACTTATATTCCTCAGCATTTATATTAAAATATCATTTCATTGATGAGGTATCCTCGCGGATTTATGAATGAGAGTTACATTATACTTTGGTTCAACATTTTCATGTTTAACCTTAGTATGACATCAGCAAGTGAATTCAGAAGGTTATGTATTTTGTTCTTGAATATCTTCTTTTTTTTTTCTTTTATGTTCTATAGATGCTCCCACTTACTTTTGTAAGAAGAGATACTTCTCTAAATACTAAGTATTTAAGCAACAATAAATTGTTCTTAATTGGGACAACAAAATACATTTTACAGTTCTCATCTCTAGCTTGTTAATAATATGCTTCATAAGATATTAACAAATTTCAGAACTTTAATCAAGACATTATGGGATTCATCCCAATCCGTAAATAGATAATGTCTTGAATACCTTCTAGGTTAAAACTATATTGAGTGTATCCATGACACACGCAATTTTCTAACCTTGATCGATTTTGGAGGTAGAGCCATTTAAGTTATCAAAAATCAAACAATATGAATATAGTTTGTTTCAACACATTAGACATACCATAATAATGTGGTATTCTATGAGCATTATAATTGTAGGACTGCATCAGAATTCTTAGATAACTTAATTCTCTTTGGATTAAATATTTGTCAATTGGGTCGAGCCAAATTGAGTACAAAGTATTTTAAAACCAAAATGCATGTGTAACGTATATATCTTTGAATAGTACAAAAACTCTATGTTCATGTGTTTTAAGAAAACAGAACATATCAAGTATACGTTACTAGTCTTTGAATAATTCACATGACACAAGTTCAACTCTATGTTCATGTGCTTTTCAAGAATACTGAAATGTCACAATTAAAGTTACAGTCTCCGAATAATTCAAGAACATCATGTTAATGTGTTAACAAGAAGACATAACAATTTTACTACTTACTTTATGTTATCGTCACTTGATAAAAATCAAGGACTTTATTAATTATGTTCTTAACAGAACATATTTATTCTCACTAAGTAATTATGAAAGCAAAACTCTTGAGTTCAATAGTAATTTCAAGTTAATTTTATACTTCATAATTATGATTATTTAATTTAACCATAAGTCTATTGACTAAAACATGTAGTTAAAATGTTGAAGTAGTTTACTATTATATCTTGACATTTAATTGTAATAGGACAACAAACATCGTGTTTAAGTCCTAGTAGATTTATTAGCTTTTTACCTTGCGGTCAAGAGAAAACCATAATCATATTGTTATATGTTGTTCCTTGCACACATTTAAGATTTCTCCCACTTGTGTACGGGACAACATTATCTAATGTAGACAAACAATACGATAAGCACTCGATTGTTTAAACAATATGATAGTGTCGTAGATATTACAAGTCGATTTTGAACCATAACGTTTAATAATAAATTATGGATTATTATTCTATAGATAACGTTTCGGAAAGCAACATTGGAAAGGCAACGTGTTATCTATAAAACAAAATGCAAGTTTCCTTAAACTACGGTCGTTCATATTCGGAAAGTGAAGAATTATTTCAACGCAAGCTAGAAATAATATGGGTAACTAGCAAGGAGATAAAGCTTGTAGCTCCCACTGAAATTGACAACATAACATGAATGTCATTTCAGTAGTAAAACGCAAAGCTCCCACTGGATTTGTCAACGTTAAAAGTGTTACATTACCAGCAGAAAGCAAATAACGATTTATTACTTCCCTATTCTCTTAGAATGCCTACAAGTAACGATGTACTTAGGTAACAGAGTATATGAAATTCTACTTATGTAAATGGGGAACTAGCCATCCATGCTTACATTAACTTAAACATTTTAGCATGCAATTCCTCCTTTATCGTCTGCATAGCCACAAAGGTATTTAACACTTTAAGGAATAAGGTGAGTCCAAGAAAATTTACCTAGAGGACTTGCTAGCAATTTTCTTTACTCGTTGCGGTTTAAACTCATACATCGTGACAAGTGCAAGATGTCATTATTTTTGTAGCTATAGACAAAATTGTTAGGAATTTTGTATAACATAATTAATTCTGTTAGTATTGTAGTTAATTCTGCTAGTGTATTAGTTAGTACTAGTAGAAGGTTTATCATAGTTAGTACTAACAGTATTAAATAGTTAATACTGTTTATGTAATAGTTAAGTCTGCTTACGCAGAAATTAGTTAGAGTTAAAGATATGCATGAGATATCTTAGGAAAGGATATGCATTATCTTTATACGCGTTTTGTAAAGCCCATTAGGGTTTCCTTAGTCTATAAAAGGAACCCTAGGCATAGTTAGTAGATATAGTTCTACACAAGATCATAGAGATCGAATAGTAATCATAGTTTGTAATCTGTAACCTAGGCAGATTCAAAGTTTAATATAAAAGTTCTTTTGTGGTATTTATTATTGTTCTTCTTAGCATTATTGATTAGATTCCGCATAATCAATAGTGTTCACTCAGTGTTTCAATATTGTTGCTTTAGAATTATCTAAAGGAGCAAACTCTTTGCAAGCTGAAGGTTTAGATCTATTCAGTAAAACGATCCAACAAGTGGTATCAGAGCTTGTGTGGAAACTCTGATTAAGAAGAACTCAAAGGTAAGATGGCAGAACAAGACATTCCTCCACCCACAATCACTGCAATGAAGATCCCTATCATCAGGAAGGGAGAGTATGATATATGGAGCATGAGAATGCGCCAATATATCTGTCATACATACCATAATCTATGGGATGTTATTGTCAATGGAGATTTAGAAGAAGAGCCTGCACCAACAACTAGAGAAACTTCTGCCCCTCCTGCTCCTAAAACTGCCAAACAACTGGCTGCAAGAAGGAATCAGGAAAGAGTTAAAAGCATCTTGCTTTTAGCAATACCTGATGAATACCTCCTCAAGTTTCACAATGTTGCTGATGCTAAATCACTCTGGGAGGCAATCAAATCGAGATTTGGTGGTAATGTTGAATCCAAGAAGATGCAGAAAAATGTTCTAAAACATCAATTTGAAAATTTTTCTACTGCATCAAATGAAAGCTTGGACAAAGCTTATGATAGATTCCAGAAACTGATAAGTCAATTGGAGGTTCATGGTGCTCCAATATCAAAGGATAGAAGCCTTCCTTCTTCATGGAATCAGATTGCCCTCATCATGAGAAATAAGCCAGACATTGATGAGATTGATATTGAATGAGGAATAAGCCAGATATAGATGAGATTGGCATTTATGACCTGTATAACAACCTTAGGGTTTATGAGGACGAGATGAAAAAGTCTTTAAATTCCTCATCCAATACACAAAACTTAGCTTTTATCTCTTCTGAGAACTCAAGCAGTACTAATACAGTTAATACTGCCAGTGGAGAACATGGAGTTAGTGCTGCTGCAGGAACTGCCTTTACTAGTCAAGTTTTATCCACTACATGTACTCATGATGTGTCTTGCTCCTTCTTTGCACATCCAACAACTAGTCCTCAACTTGAGAATGAGGACTTTAAGCAGATAGATGGAGATGATTTAGAGGAATTAGATCTTAAATGGCAGGTGGCCATGTTAACAGTCAGGGTAAAGAAGTTCATCCAAAGGACAGGAAAGAATATGGACTTTAAAGAAAAACGACATGTTTCTCTAGACATGTCAAAGATTGAGTGTTTCAATTACCACAGGAAAGGTCACTTTGCAAGAGAATGCAGATCTGCCAGGAGTTAAGGTAGAAGACCTTATGTTGACAGGAGTAATGCACAAACAACTGAATCTTCATCACAGGCTTTGGTGGCTCAGGATGGATTAGGAGGATATGACTAAAGCAATGATTTTGAAGTTGAACCAGTCAACTATGCTTTGATGGCTATCTCCATCATCAAGCTCATCAAGTCCTTCCTATGTGTGAGGTACAAATATTTCTAAAATGTATTGAATCATTTAAATGTCTTCAAAAGAACTATGATACTGAGAGAGAAAAGCATAACAAAGCCAAGCTATAAATTAGGGGTTATGAAATAGCCTTAGAGTCTCTAGAAGCTAGGATTTTAGGACATGAAAAGAATGAGCTTGCTTTGGGGGGAAAGTATGAGTTTCAAAATTATGACCTTAAATGTAGAAGAGATTAAGATCAACACCCATAACATAGAGATAGAAAAGGTAGTTTAACGAAAAGAAGAATGAAAAACTCAAGATGAAAAATAGGAAAGGGTCATCTAATAATCTCACCAAAATACTCAATAGTTAGATGAGTGCACATGATAAGAATGGGTTAGGTTTTGGCACACAAATTGATGAGTTGAGTAATAAATCAAAAACTGATAGTGAGAATAGTATGATTGTCTTTGAGGTTAGGTCTAGTGATGAGGAGAGCACACTAGGAAATAGCAGGTTCACTAAAGCAACTGAATCTCATGCTGTTTCCCCTCCAATTACAGGGAACCCACTAACTCCCAGAGCTGATATTTCATTTGGTGGATTAGATAAGTATGCTATTAGAAACAAGATCATTGAGTCTAAGACACTTGAAACCACTAAGACTTTAGGTAACACAAATGATAAAAATGCTAAAAAAACCTAAGTCTGTAAATGAAAAAGTTGTGTCTAAGACAGGGTTTAATAGGGATAAGGTAATCATTGAGGATTGGACCTCAGATGATGAGGAGATATGTGTCCTGTTAATAATGTTAGTTTTGTTAAGCCAAAAGTGACTCAAGCTGTTAGGAGTCAAGCTGATAAAAGTGGTCAAACTTCCAAAAACAGGATTAGTTTTAAATAAAAAGTACTAAAATAAAAGCTTTTTTGTTTTGCAAAAGCCTGACCATTAGATAAAAGACTGTGATATCTATGACCAAGAAGAGTCCTGAACCTAGTTTAAGAATGTGGTCAAATACCTGGGAAAAGGGAAGTCAAACCAGAATGGGATTATGAAAACGGTAAAATCACCAAAGAACTTTTCAAAAAATACAAATACCCTCAAGCAAAAAGGACCTTAAGACCCACAGCAGTACTAACCAGAGCAGCTTAGTTTTAATACTGATAGACCAAATTTTAGTACCTTCTAGGTCTAATTAGTACTGTTAGGTCTGTTAGGACCTGTTTAGTACTGCTAGGTATTGCCTCAAAAATAGCAACGAATCTAATTAGTGTTATTAGACCAAATCACCCAAGATTCGACATTGTAAGACCAAAAGCCTCAAACATACCAATCAAGAGGTCTTACTTCACCCAACCAGTTTATAAACCCAAAGACTTAAAACCTGATGTGAAAACTTTTGGGGTTAAAAACATGACTACTGTTGGGACAAGGGTAGTAGTTAGTAAGGGTAAGGTGGAAAATGTCTTTAAGAAGGATAAATGGGTATGGAGGCCAAAGATGAATTACCAGGATCATGTGTACAAATATAATGGCGCTTACATGCTCAAGAAGTTTGAGTATGTAGACCCAAAAGGGATTTCCAAGTCTGTAATGGCTTGGATCCCTAAGAGATACTAATTCTCTTTCTTTTTGTGTAGGGCAATCCAGAGATCTTGTTACAGGATCATGCAGTGGTGGATAGTGGTTGCTCTAGCTATATGAATGGCAACAAAGCTTATCTTTCAGACTATGAAGATTTCAATAGAGGCTTTATGGCTTTTGGAAGTGATCCTAAAAGAGGTAAAATTACTAGTAAAGGTAAAATCAAAACTGCTAATTTAGACTTTGATGATGTTTAATTTATAGATGAACTTAAGATTAATCTTTTCTCTGTCTCACAAATGTGTGACAAGAAAAATAGTGTCCTTTTTACTGAGTCTGAATGCCTTATCTTGACTCCTAGCTTTAAGCTTCTTGATGAAAGTCAAGTTGTTCTTAGAGCTCCTAGAAAAGATGATGTGTACAGCTTGGATTTAAAGAACATTGTTCCTTCTAGAGGTATAACTTGTTTATATGTAGATGCAACAGCAGATGAGTCTAAATTATGGCACAGGAGATTAGGTCATGTAAATTTCAAAAATATAAATAAACTTGTTAAAGGTCACCTAGTTAGAGGTTTACCTTCAAAAGTTTTTATGAATGACCTCACTTGTGTTGCTTGTAAGAAGGGTAAGCAACACAAGGCCTCCTGTAAGGCCAAGTTAGATAGAATCATCAGAAAGCCCCTAGAATTACTTCATATGGACTTATTTGGACTTGTCTCTATAGAAAGCATCAACAAGAAAAGGTACTGCTTGGTTGTGACTGATGATTTTAGCAGATTTAGTTGGGTATTTTTCTTAGCTACCAAGGATGAAACATCTGAAATCCTGTGTAATCTTATCACATGCTTAGAAAAACAATTGAATCATAATGTTAAAATCATTAGATGTGATAATGGGACAGAGTTTAAGAACTATGCTATGAATGAATTCTGTGCTAAGAAAGGAATCAAAAGGAAGTTTAGTGTAGCTAGAACTCCACAGCAGAATGGTGTTGCAGAAAGGAAAAATAGGACCCTAATTGAGGCAGCTAGAACTATGTTAGCAGACTCACTTTTACCTATCCCATTTTGGGCAGAGGCAGTTAATACTGCTTGCTATGTACTGAATAGGGTATTAGTGACCAAACCTCAAAATAAGACACCTTATGAACTATTAATAGGTAAATCACCTAGTATTAGTTTTATGAGACCTTTTGGGTGCCCCTTGACTATTTTGAACACCTTAGATTCCTTAGGCAAATTTGATGGGAAATCTGATGAAGGTTATTTGCTTGGATACTCTACCTCTAGTAAAGCCTTTAGAGTATACAACAAAAGGACCAAAAGGGTAGAAGAGAATCTGCACATTAATTTTCTTGAAGATCAACCAAATGTGGCAGGAACTGGTCCAAATTGGATGTTTGATCTTGATTTTCTCACCAATTCAATGAATTATATTCCTGTTAGTGTAGAAAATCAGGTTATTGTGGATGCAGGTACACAAGATTCTTATGTTGCAGGTTCATCAGGAAAAGATAAAGGACCTACTCAGGAATACATACTGCTTCCACTACAACCTCATAGGACAAGGATTCCAGTAAAGGATGTTGTTCAGGATGCACAAGAACAACCTTCTGAAAATGCTTCTCCAGACAAGGGTATACAAGTTTCAGAAGATGTTTTTGATAAGGAAGGACTACATCCAATGTCAGAAGATGAACAAGTCTGGCAAGATGAACTTGAGATGATGGTTACTTAAGAATTGGTTGCTAATGTTATGAATGATGAATCAAGACAAGCCTTTGAAGAAGAAAAGAGGAGAATTGCATCTCAAAAAAAGGCAGCCCAAGCTACCAGTACTAACCAACTTAGTACTGTTAGGCCATTTGTTAGTACTGATAGATCATTTGTTAGTACTGATAGGCCTGGCACACCCAAATGTTAGTGCTGCTAGTACTTCCACAGGTGCAAATGCTGATGAATCATCATTTGTCTATCTTGGAGGCAAAATACCTATTGATGCATCTACTCTCCCTAATGCGGACTTACCCATTGATCCAAATATGCCTGACTTAGAAGATGCTTCTGATACTCTCCCAAATGATGGAATATTCAATAGAGCTTATGATGATGATGAAGATGTGGGTGCAATGGCTGATTTCAACAACATGGATAACACCATTGATGTCAGTCTTATTCCCACACTCAGAATTCATAAGGATCATCCAAAAGGACAAATTCTAGGAGATCCTACATCAGCAGTTCAAACAAGAGGGAAGATTCAAAAGGCTTCTTTAGCACAACAAGCCTTAGTAAGTTACATTCATAAACAAAATAGAACAAATCACAAGGATCAACAAAACTGTTTATTTGCATGCTTTCTGTCTCAAGAAGAACCCAAGACTATATCACAAGCCTTAAAGGATGAAAGATGGGTTGAAGCAATGCAAGAGGAATTGCTTCAGTTCAAGTTATAGTAGGTTTGGATACTTGTGGATTTGCCTTTTGGAAAGAAGGCAATTGGCACTAAGTGGGTTTTCAGAAACAAGAGAGATGAGAGAAGCATTGTTGTGAAGAATAAAGCTAGACTTGTAGCTCAAGGTCACAGACAAGAAGAAGGAATAGACTATGGTGAGGTTTTTGCACCTGTTGCTATAATAGAGGCAATCTGGCTGTTCTTAGCCTTTGCATCATATAAGGGATTTCTTGTAAATCAAATGGATGTTAAAAGTGCTTTTCTCTATGGTATGTTCATCAACCTCCATGCTTTGTTGATCCTGCTCATCTAAACAAAGTCTACAAGGTGGTTAAAGCTCTTTATGGTCTGCATCAAGCTCTTAGAGCTTGGTATGAGACACTTTCTTCTTTCCTGTTAAAGAATGGTTTTAGAAGAGGTACCATAGACAAAACCTTGTTTATCAAGAAGAATAAGAGTGACATTATGTTAGTCCAAGTCTATGTGGATGACATCATATTTGGCTCTACTAAGAAGTCTATGTGTACTGAATTTGAAGAAGTTATGCATAAAAGATTCCAGATGAGCTCCATGGGAGAGCTTACATTCTTTTTGGGACTACAGGTGAAGCAACAACCTGATGGAATCTTCATTAGTCAAGACAAGTATGTAGCTGACATTCTCAAGAAGTTTGATTTTTGCTCCATTAAAACAGCTACTACTCCTATTGAGTCAAACAAACCCTTGATTAAAGATGAAGATGGTGTAGAGGTCGATGTGCATGAATACCGATCAATGATTGGTTCCCTGATGTATTTGACTGCATCAAGGCCAGACATCATGTTTGCTGTCTGTGCCTGTGCAAGGTTTCAAGTCACTCCAAAAGCTTCCCATTTACATGCTGTAAAGAGGATCTTTAGATATCTCAAACATCAACCCAAACTAGGGTTATGGTATCCTAGGGATTCCCCTTTTGAACTAGAAGCTTTCTCAGATAGTGATTATGCAGGTGCAAGCCTTGACAGGAAATCAACAACTGGTGGATGTCAATTTCTTGGTAGAAGACTCATATCTTGGCAATGCAAAAAGCAGACAATTGTGGCAAATTCTACTACTGAGGCAGAATATGTTGCAGCTGCTCATTGCTGTGGGCAAGTACTATGGATACAAAACCAAATGATGGATTATGGCTTTAACTTCATGAACACCAAAATCCATATTGACAATGAGAGCACCATCTGTGTTGTCAAGAATCCAGTCTATCACTCAAGAACCAAGCACATTGAGATTCGACATCACTTCATAAAGGGATTGTTAGAGAAGCAATTGATGAGATGTTGTTCTCAAAGATTCACACTGACTCAAATGTTTGCAGACCTTCTCAACCACATGATTTTGATGTTACCGTGAGTTTAACTTCTTAGTGGTCAGCATTGGAATGTTAAACATATGTTACATTTGAGGGGGGAGGGTTAAATTGTAAGTTTGGTACATACTAAGTTTAACATTAATATACTGCTAGGGTATTAATGCTGGTAGATAGGTTTTAGTTAGTTCAAGTTCCTAGTATATTTTTCTCTTTATTACACTAACTTTTCAGGATAAGCATGGATTTGAGGATAGATAGAAGCAGTCCTGGAAAATACAACTCATCTATGGTCTATAAGTACTAAGTATTAGAGTTAATTCTGGTAGTCTATAAGTTAATTCTGGTAGCTTACTTGTTAATTCTATGGACTTTTGGTTAATTCTGGTAGTCTATACGTTAATACTGGTAGTCTATATGTTAATTCTGGTAGACTATATTAGTACTGGTAGACTAATTTTAATACTGGTAGATGACCGTTGGTGCTAGTGAGGGAAAATTGACTTTTCTTCATTTTTATATTACAGTTAGAGATTTTTACGGCGCGTACTTCTAACGTAGGTTTTCTATTTGGATACTTACTGCACTTTCTTCAATAAAATATCTTTCTTTACTCTAAAGAAACTTCTTTTACACACAGTCCAATAAGAAACCTTGTTATTCATCAATAAAAACTCAATTCCCTCTCTCTACCAGCACTTAGTCATTCACTCACATAAAACACAGGATTAGAATTTACATTCTTCTGATTTCTGTTCATCAACGAGTTCATATGGCCAATCTAAAGTACTTCGACAAGCATAATATGGTCGCTTTCCTGAAGAAACCAAATGAAAGTGTTGGTTTCACTGAGGTAGTAGATTTTCTAAAAGGTACATCTCTCAGGTATGCCTTAACTCATAATCCTACTATCTATGACTCCCTAGTCAAACAGTTCTGGCAAACTGCCACAGTCAGAACACTTGCTAATGGGACTCAACAATTAGTAGCATCTATAGACTCTAAAGAGTATACTATTACTGAGGCATCTGTCAGAAGTAAACTTCAATTGGCAGATGCAACAGGAATACATAATTTATCTGATGCTGAAATATATGCTGGATTAGCCACCTTGGGGTATGTTACTGAGGGTAAATTAACTTTTTGGAAAAAGAATTTTACACCCCAATGGAAATTTTTAATCCATCATATTTTACACTGCTTAAGCCCTAAGTCTGGTGGATGGGATCAATTTGGTAGTACTATTGCTACTGCATTAATCTGTCTATCTAGCAATAGGGTTTATAATTTTTCTAAAATGATTTTTGATGGGATGGTTCATAATTTAGAGAGTAATTCAAAAATTTTAATGTATCCAAGGTTTTTACAAATTATTTTGGATATTACAACTGAAAATAAAGGAAGGTAT
Source organism: Tanacetum coccineum (assembly GCA_026074375.1). Classification (NCBI taxonomy): domain Eukaryota; kingdom Viridiplantae; phylum Streptophyta; class Magnoliopsida; order Asterales; family Asteraceae; genus Tanacetum; species Tanacetum coccineum. The sequence goes on along the minus strand of BQNB010017050.1, from coordinate 43,003 downwards.
TTAGCCCCAACTTTGACCAAAAAGCTTTTTGCAAACATGAAAAGGGGTTATGCAGGGGATATTGTACCATTGCTGCCTGCTATGTTGGCAGGGGCAGCTGTGGATCAAGGTGAAGGCTCAGCACAACCAGCTGAACCCCATCACACACCTGTTGATCCAATATCATCCACATCCCAACCACCTATTCCATCACCTATTCCATCACCACCTCATCCATCACCACCACCTCATTCACCACTTCAATCACCACCTCATTCACCATATCAATCACCACCTCATTCACCACCTCAATCATCACCTCATTTTTCACCACCTAGGTCCTATGAAGCACCTCTCCCTGAAGGTAATACATCAGGAAGTGCTGAGGATAGTATGCAACTTAAAGAATTGATGGTGCTTGTACCTACCTTGGTGACCAGGGTTACTAGTTTGGAGAAGGAGTTGAAGGAAACTAAGCAGACACTAGGGAATGTTGTGCTCAAATTGGTAAAGAAGGTGAAATCTCTGGAAATAGCTTTGAAGAAGAAATCCAAAAAAGTACTCATATCTGAATCAGAGGGTGAAGAACCAGAGGATCAGGGGAGGAGAATTCAGGATATTGATGATGATCCTCTAGTTTCTTAGGTTAGAGAATCTATGAAAGAGAAGTCAATAGATTTGTTACTCCTACAAAATCTTTAGGGGACGTTCAAGAAGAAGAAATCAGTCCTACAATCTTGGAGGCAGCTAAAACATTGTCAAAGGTTGCTTCTCAAGGTGTTAGCAAGGAAAAATCAACTGATAAGGGCAAGAGATACAGGAGGAGAGCAAGGTCTATGGCTAAAAAGATTGATACTGGATTGGATGTTGAAGAAGAGATTAATACTGGCAGAGAAGAGATTAATACTGGTATTGAAGAGGTTAGTACTGGTAGTACTAAAGTTGATTCTGGTACTGCTAGTAAAAGGGGTCAAAGGGAAGGAAAGGCTCCAATGGTTGAAGAGGATATCCAGGCTACTTACAAAACTAAAGAACAAGTGAGACAAGAGGAAGCTGGATTGGAAGAGGCTATAAAGTTGCAAGCTCAATTGGATGAAGAAGTTGCAAAGCAGATTCATTTAGATAAAATGATAGCTAAAAGAATGGCTGAAGAGGAAGCTTTAACAGAACAACAAAAGAAAAGAAAAGCTCAAGTTCAATTTGAAGCTCAGTTTTATACTGAAGAAGACTGGGATACTATTAGAGCCAAGCTAGAAGCAAATGCAGAGTTGTCAAAAGATGTGTTGGGACAAGATTTGCCTGAACAAGATTTTGCAAAAAGAATGGTAGATATGGTGAATCAAAGAAAGAAACACTTTGCAGAGGAAAGAGCTAAGGCAAAGAGAAACAAACCTATGACTCAGTCACAGTTAAGGATCTATATGTCAAACTATCTTAAGAATCAAGGAACTTGGAAGCTTTCTCAGTTAAAGAAGTTGAAGTTTGAAGAGATTAAAGAAGAGTTTGATAAGTTAGTTCATCAGATTGATACTTTTATTCCTATAAATCTTGAAGCTATAAAGGAAAAATTGAAAAGATATGGAGAAGAGCTTCAGACAAAGACTTCAAAGAAACAAAGGTTTGATGATAAAGATGTTCCAGTTATAGGAGAAAAAGTTGATGAAGTAAAGGAAGAAGAACATGTAAAAAGAACAGGAAAAAGAAAGAAGCAAAAGGCTAGAAAATGTATAAATGTTGACAAGAGTGTACAAGAAGATTCAGAAACTGATAAAGGGGACTAATTAGAAGCTATAAATCCTACTCCTTTGACTATAAAATCTGATAGTGTGGTAAACTGGAAGATATTTCAGCAAGGTCGAAGAAGTATTTATCAGATAATGAGAGCAAATGGAGCTGATACAGTCTACATGAGCTTTGGAGCTATGGTTAAAGACTTCACAAGAGAGGATCTTATAGAGTTGTACAGGTTGGTAATGCAGAAGTATGGAACAAATAGGCCTGAAGATGCTTATGACAGAGTGCTTTGGAGTGATCTCAAGACTATGTTTTATCCACCTCTTATTGAAGATGCTATTTGGAGCTTATCACTTCAACAAAAGATGGTTAGTTAGAGGTATTATGATAAATGTGAAGTACATTGTTTAACTTTGGAGGCATGCACTATATATATGTTAGCGGATAGAAAATATCCATTCTCAAAAGAAGCTTGCCAAGTGATGCTGAAAATAAAGCTTCTAGATGGAAAAATGAATGAAGTTTGCTATAAACACTTGAATTTGATTGAGAAGCAAGTTGGGATTAGAAAGTGATGAAGTTATCAGTAGCAGTGGGCATGTTTTTGGAAACTGTGGACTATTATGGAAGTGAGAAGGGTTTGGGTGTTGGCTAACGACCACACAACAAATGGTTATCAGTTCACCGTGCTTAATAAGCATAAGGACTGGCTATTCCAAAGCAAACAACTTTGGTAAATACTTCTCAAATCCATTTATGGTTGACAGTTTACCAAAAACTATATGGTAATCAATCCACCATAGTATTGCACTAAAGCATTGGCTACTCTAGAGCAAACGGCTAATGGTAAAGAGAATTCAAATCCGTTGATAGCTGATAGTTTACTAAAAACTATAAGGTTATCAATGCACCTTGTTACTACAATGAAGCATTGACTAGTCTATAGCAAATGGCTGATGGTAAAGACATATCAAATCTGTTGATGGCTGGTAGTTTGCCAAAAACTACAATGCCAACTTAGTTGGATGTTGCAGTGTAGCTGTGAAGAGAAGACAAAGACTAAAAGATAAAGAATGATCTGGTTTTTCAATGAACATCAAACAGATCATCATTCAAGAGAAGCTAAGGACTTAAATACATGCTTGGATACAATTCTCAAAAGTCCAAACTAAATACATCTGAAGAAACTTGAAGTTAAAAAGTGAAGTTCAAGTTTAGGGGAGGATTGTTAGGAATTTTGTATAACAGAATTAATTCTGTTAGTATTATAGTTAGTTCTGCTAGTGTAATAGTTAGTACTGGTAGCAGGTTTATCATAGTTAGTATTGGCAGTATTAAATAGTTAATACTATTTATGTAATTGTTAAGTCTGCTTACGCAGAAATTTGTTAGAGTTAAAGATATGCATGAGATATCTTAGGAAAGGATATGCATTATCTTTATACGCATTTTGTAAAGCCCATTAGGGTTTCCTTAGTCTATAAAAGGATCCTTAGGCATAGTCAGTATATATAGTTCTACAGAAGATCATAGAGATCGAATAGTAATCATAGTTTGTAATTTGTAACTTAGGCAGATTCAAAGTTCAATATAAAAGTGTTTTGATTGTGTTCTTCTTTACATTGTTGATTAAATTCCGCGTAATCAATAGTGGTTAATCATTGTTTTATTATTGTTGCTTTGGATTTGTCTAAAGTAACAAACCCTTTACAAGCTAAAGGTTAATATCCATTAAGCAAAGGGATCCTACAGTTCCATTACAATATAAGCCACTACAACCCAATGCACATGACCTATAACCCATGTTAATTACCAATTGTCACCAGTCATGGATGTGTCGTAACATGACACTCTAATTTAAGCTCAACTACAACCCAATGCATATGACCCATATGATGTTAATTACCTAATAATGAATGTGACCAGTGATATCCTAATGCATATGACCCATGATCGACCTATATGAATAATTAGCCATAATCACCGGTCGTACATGGGTTCCATTACAATATAAGTTACTACAACCCAATGCACATGACCCATGACCTATGTTAATTACCAATTGTCACCAGTCATGGATGTTTCGTAACATGACACCCTAAGCGCAACTACAACCCAATGCATATGACCCATATGATGTCAAATACCCATTAATGAATGTGACTAGTGATATCCTAATGTATATGACCCATATGATGTCAAATACTGAATGTGACCAATGATATCCTAATGCACATGACCCATGAACGACCTATATGAATTAGCCATAATCACCGGTCATGCATGGGTTCCATTATAATATAAGCCACTAAAACCATGTTAATTAACCATTGTCACTAGTCATGGATGTGTCGTAACAGGGAGGTCGACCCATACTCACTGATTAATCCCGCTTAGAACGATTACAAGCTATAGGCAGGTCGATCGCCCGACTATCGATTCACGATTTTTTCAACCTTTGCTACTATTACGTTAAATTTTGTGGCTAAAAGTATTTTCCCAATTAATCCCGCCAAGAATGATTGTAACACCCCCAAATTGGGTCGCAGCGGAATAAGGGTCCGGGGCGTGTTACTTTATAGATCAATAATATAAGATGTATATAGAATGACAAAAAGTCATTTAAAACTGATACATTAGATTAAACAAAGTATTTGTTACATAAGCCGAAGCTTCACTTGTCCACTTGTTCAAAATACAAAGATTTCTAGCCCATACAATTATACAAAATGTAATGCGACAAAATCTTTAATGCATGATATCCAAATTATAACACCCCGTGTTTTAGGACAATGTACGACGTTGATAAAGTCGCTATTTATTTTTTTGTATTGTACGCGTTTGTTTTTAATGGAAATCGTTAAGTTAAATCGCGTAAGCAAGAAATAATCAGTTAACGTAAACGGGCATCAAGCAAATTATTGTTTACGTCAAACAAGGGTTAAGTAATTATTTTGAGGATAATTATTAACATTACACAAGTTATTTTATCGGATACGTGAAAGTGTTTACGTTTCGCGATAAATGACAATTAGGTTTTCCCGGAAACCCTAAAAATTAACGTACGCTTCAACAAATACCTACGTTTATATACAATGATCGAAGTTTATAAAACTTTATGCATATGTATATATTTATACACGTCTCATATGTATATACAAGATAACAAATACTTTACAAAATACCAAGACTTTACAAAGTATACTTTTATATAAAAACTACACTTTACATTTTATAAAACTTTACTTACACTTTCTTTTATAATTACACAAGTAAATACACAAATTATATAAAGGAAAATAAGCTAGGAACATCATCCCTAAACTTCATGGGATGATTCCCATTAGAAGGAACCAAGACATAAACCATAAAGTCCCTTGTTTCCCTCCCCCTTGGTTCCCTTGACCCACGGCACAAGACCAACCCCCCCCCTTTGAATTCTTGGTCAAACTAAGCTCCTAGCATCTCATTCCCTTCCTATAAATACATACACATGCATATGAGAATTTTACATACTCTTTACTTAACAAAAATCATCTTATTTCTCTCTTTTGCTCTCCAAACCCCACGGCTCAATATACCCACCTAAACAAATCATACAAAATTTTTCTACAATCCATACAAGCCTATACACATCAATCCTAAGACACACTAAGGTGTTTACAAGCATTGGTTCTTCATTTGCAAGGATTTAAGAAGAAAAGGGAAGATTAGGGTTTCAAACCTAATCTTGGGTTTATAAGCTTGTAAGCTTTGGTTTTGAATCTAAACACGGGTTTAGCATTCATTTCTCATCTCATACATCATCCCTAAGGTCTTCCTAATTCCTTTATACTTTTTATTATCATTATTTTATGTGTAATATGTTATTTATGGCTAAATCACCACTTAGGACTTTTTAATATGTAAAATGAGTTATCACTTATGTTTATGAATTTATACACTTTTTCTTATGTCATATTGTCATATATATCATGGAAAAATGGATGTAAAAGTATGTTAACATATGGTTTAAGTATAAACATGTTTAAGTATAAATTAGGGTTTATAAAGTTAATGAAACAAGCTTTTTATAAATGAATACATTTGGATAATACAAGGGCTGTTTTAGTTCGAATTTCATACAGTGGGTTTGACCTCATATAAAAATAATACGCCTCATGACGATTCCAAAATGATAAGAAACTCGAAAAACCGATTTATAACGAAAAAGATACGTTAATTACGAGTTTACGACGAGAAATACTTTTATAAAACTATTTTTATAAAAATGAGCTAGGGTTTAACAAGATCACCATTGCTTTAATCTCTAAGATAGATTATAATAAGCAAATAAGGATTCTTTATGTAAATGCTTTAATTGTCGCAGAATTAATGTGTCTAGGTCTTAGGATTATGTAACGCTTAAGTCTTAAGAATGACATGCCGCCTCGAGAGAAGAAATCATTGCACTTAATAAACAAACCAACTTTCTAATCGGATTAATAATGGTTAATACAGTTTTCTTTTATTTGGCTCGACCGCTCTTTTATCTTTTGTTAATTAGCTCGCGTGGGTTAAAGTGCCTTGAATTGATTGTAGTAACCAACCAAACCATGCCAGTCTCTCAGGCTGAAAACCCCCTTTTCCCGTTAGAATTAGGATTAGGACTGACATAGGTTTAGAATAGAATAGAATTAACGTAGATTAGATAACCAGGATATTAATTAAATTGATAGATTTAACCTCGCTTCAAGTGTTCGACACCCTACTTACCAAGAAACCACTACCGATCGGGTACACTGCCTGTTAAAGTGTTGTTTTTGGTTTAGTCGGCAAAATATAAATTTAAAGCTTGAATCAATAATATATACACCACACAACGACACATCAAATGCATTGCTTATTTTACATTTGTACGCAAGTACTCTTTTAAATGATTACGAATTAGCCTAAGTAGCGATAACCCATTATGCCCACTATCATGAACTGTTAGTTACTTTTTGTAAGCGTGAGTGTTATAAATAGATCTATTTGGGATTGACATCCCCGTCCGGGTAAGTAGCGCTTACTAGTTTCGGAGGACCAAACTAACGGACGTATACCATGTCAGACTTAGGATGTTGCGGGTTAAACATCTACCCGGGCACTTTCTTCGCATTATTTTGCATACATACTTTGTTGTAGCTTCAGTGTCATGAGCTTAGTGCAATCATAATTACTTTTTGTGATATTGTATGTGTTACATTATTACACACTTTGAAATCTTGCGGTCCAACATTTATACTTACTTAAACCTATGAACTCACCAACTTTATGTTGACACTTTTAAGCATTATTTTCTCAGGTGAATAATTGCTTTGACGTACTTGATGTGCATGGAGTCCATAACTTTCAAGAGCACTTTTCATAGATTTCTACTTGCATACAAACTATCTTCCTCGTTGTATTAAATTATGTTTTTCCATTTTGATGCAAACTTATGGGACAAATGTTATAACTTATTTATTTTCAATCAAATCAACAAGGTTATCTTTTAAATGACTCATTTAGAGGTCGTTCTCTTATATCTTATGCTATTGTATTATGAAGTAATGCCCCGATTACCTTTCCGCTGCTACATATTTTGGGGGTGTTATAGATTGGTATCTAGAGCCAAGGTTATAGAGAACCATGTCACATATTTCTACCTGGACTATAACCATTTTCATAAACATTGCATCATATAAAACTTTTTCATGTGCATACACACTACTTGCTTACACTACTTGCTTACATGATTTATACCGTGCTTACCTTATCTTGCATATATTTTTACACTTGTCTTATATATTATACTTATATAAACCCTTGGTTCTGACAACAACATGTCTTCGTCTTCAGCCCACTCTATTGTTACCTACACCTCCGAGTCAGACATTGATGGATCACCATAGGGAATTCACTTGATGCCCGGGTCCGACTCTAAGGCAGCTGAGGCTGCTCCACATTCTCTAGAGTATGATCCACCAGCTGACGATGACTAGAGCCTGCAAAGGCATAAGCATTGCTAGCACATGTATCACCTACTCCTCTATCACCTAATTACTCAGCAGACTTCGAGTAGATTAAGGACGACCCTCAAGAGGCTGACTTGGAGGATAATCTCTGAGGAGGAGGAGGAGGAGGAAGAGGAGCTCCCAGCTCTAGCCACTTCCACACCAGCCATACCAGATCCTACCTCACCATCTGAGGAGACTGACTCCTTTAAGGAAGATGAGGTCACCCCTACACCACCATCACCCATTTCTCCCCCTATTATCCTATTGTCCTAGACACGACTCCATAGGGCGTGGAACTCAGTTCGGCCTCAGCCACCTTTACCACTATCTATTGATGCTCACGTGGAGGCGTGGCTTGCTGCACCTACACCTCCATCACCACTACCATCTCCACTATCACCCTTATCATCACCTCATCGACCAGGCTAACATTTCTAACTCCGATCCAAAAAGATAAGGAGGGCCCTGAGGAGGATCCTGCTGACCAATACTCCTGACGGATGAAGATAAATATGATAATGGTCAAACTGATGATGACAACGATGATGATTAAGTTGAGAAGGATGAGAGTGACGGGGAGGAGGAGGAGCACCTTTACGGCCGAACCCTTATGTTTGTACTCTACAAAGAATCCTGTCCCCCTCAAGAGAGAATACAGAGGCATTTGAAGACTGATGATGTCTGCTTCTACACCACCCACCTCTCCACACCATATCATCTTGTCTTTTGAGACCAAATCCCGTACAGTACGGATGTCTATTTAACACCATACTCCACGATCACCATCTGCTAAGGCAGGCATTACCGAGTTTGCTGCTACACTACCTTCATCATCACCACCACCAGAGAATGTTGAGTCACTTAAAGATAACATAAGAGTCTAGCATCTAGAATCTTGAGAGGCACCCTGGCCATAGACAAATAGATTTGTCAGTGTAGCTCATTTTGTATTCCACTAAACTTGAGTAATACTCGGTTGGTAGTGTTAATAAAAAGCTTGTACTCTTTTACTCATGTAAAACGATGTATTAAGTATTAACTTACGTTGTTGGTTATGATCATGCTACTGTACGATGGGGATTTATTTATGCCATGGTTGCGGTTATCTTATATCTATGCATAACGTGGTCTCACCTTACCTACTTGTTGGGATCACGGAGTGTCATGATTTTCCCTTGAATGAAACTTCATATACATTTTGTTCCCTGTGACTTTCAGGAAACAATGACAACTGTTGATCAAGGGATGAGTGTTGAGGAAATTGAGCGGGTTGTAGCCCAGCGAGTGGCTAATGCTATCGAGGCTATTGCCATTTATGAGACGAAAACCAACATGGCCCGTAAGTCAATAAGCCAGACCGAACAACAAGAATGCAAGTTAGCAGAGAATGCAAGTTAGCAGAGAATGCTAACAACAAGAGAAAGTGGGAAGGTAACCACAATGGGCAATGTACTATAAAAGGCGAGAATTGCATGAAGGTTGGCCACATGACCCGGGAGTGTAGGAATCCTACTGCTGCTAGGAATCAACAAACTCACACCTGATGAGGTGCGTTAAGCCTCTTTATGGTCTACATTAAGCTCATAGGAGCTTGGTATGAGACATCTTCTTCTTTCTGTTTGGAGAATGGTTTTAGAGATGAGGTACCATAGATTAATACCTCTTGTTTATTAAGAAGAATAAGAGTGACATTATGTTGGTCCAAGTCTATGTGGATGACATCATATTTGGCTATACTAAGAAGTCTATGTGCTTCAGAATTTGAAGAGTTATTGACACAAAAGATTCCAGATGAGCTCCATTTGAGAGCTTACATTCTTTTTGGGACTACATGTAAAGCAACAACCTGATGGAATCTTCATTAGTCAAGACAAGTATGTAGCTGACATTATCAAGAAGTTTGATTTTTGCTCCATTAAAATAGCTACTACTCATATTGAGTCTAAAAACCCTTGATTAAATGATGAAGATGTATTTTATTTTTCTTTTATTTTCCCCCCCCCCCCCCCCCCCCCCCCCCCCCCCCCCCCCCCCCCCCCCCCCCCTTATATATATATCATAGTGGTACGAGGTGATTGTGCATGAATACCAATCAATGATTAGTTCCCTGATGTATTTGACTGCATCGTTGCCAGACATATGTTGCTGTTGTGCTTGTGCCCTAAGGTTTTAAGTCCTCCAAATTCTTCCTATTTACCATGTGTATTGTGCGATCTTTACGGTATCTCACTAAACATTCAACACCAAACTAGGGTTATGGGCATCCTAGGCATATCCCACATTTTGACATAGATGCTTTCATCAAGATAGTGATTATGCAGGTGCAAGCATTGACAGGTAATTCAACATCATGGTGCGTTGTATATTTCTTTGGTAGAAGACTCCATATCTTGGCCAATGCCCCCAAAAAGCTGACATGTTGTTGGACTATTTCTACTAATGAGGCAGAATATGTTGAAATACTGCCGTTGGCTCTCATTGCATGTAGGCTACTGAGTACTTTATGGATCAAAAATCTCCCATACATAATAGGATCTATAGGCTTTTACTCTTCTTTCATATGAAAACCAAAAATACAATATTGACAATGACGAGCACATCTGTGTTGTCAAGATATACCAACAAGTCTCTAATCACTCACCAAAGAAATCCTCTATGCTCACTTGAGATTTCGACATCACTTCATAAGGGATTGCCTATATAAGAAGGGTTTTATAAGATGTTCTCAAAGATTCACACTGAGCATCAAAATGTTACAGACCTTCTCACCAAAGGCCAAAAGGATTCATTTGATTATGTTATCAGGTTTAACTTTTTTGGGTTAAGCATTGGAATGTTAAATTGTAGTTACATCTTGAGGGTCGAGTTAACTTGTAAAGGTTTTTACCCATACTAATTTTCATTAATTACTGCTCGTAGGTATTAATGTTGCGTTTAGATAGGTTATAGTTAGTTCAACTCATAGTATTTTTTTCTTTTTATAACATGCACTAACTTTTTAGGGATAATAAGCTGTGATTTGAGGTATGAGATAGAAGCCAGTTCCTGGCAAATTACAAACTTCAGCTATGGCTTGGTCACAATACTAAGTTAATAGAGTTAATTCTTGGTAGTCTACAAGTTAATATATGGTAGATTACTTGTTATTTCTGCTGGAATTAAGGTTATTTCTGGTATAGTAGTAATTGTTAATTCTGTTGGAACTTATGTGTTAATCATGAAGAGTTTTCTTAGTCTATACAGTTAAATACTCTGGTTAATCGGTTAGTCCTTTGATGTTAATCTTAGTAGAACTATTATTAGTCTTGTAGACTAATTTTACATACTGGTAGATGACCGTTGGTGCCTGCAGTGACAGGGAGAAAAATTAACTTTTCTTCTTTTACAATATTATCGTTAGGATTTTTTTACGGGTGTTGCGTATTCTAACATAGGCTTTTCCATTTGTGGATATTTTACTCCACTTTCATTCAATCAAAATTTTTTCTTTAATCTAAAGAAAACTTTTTGTCAACCCACGGTACCAATAAGAAAGGAAACCTTGTTATTCATCGTTATATTTAAAAACTACTTTTCCCTTTTTTTCATTTCACACACAGACACATTAGTAATTCTCTCGCATCATACCTATCGATTTAGTATTTTCAATTCTTTTAGTTTTCTTTGTTCATCTTCGAGTTCATATGGCCGAATCTAACAGTACTTATACAAGCATTAATATGGTCGCTTTCCTGATAGAAACCAAATGAAAAGTGTTGGTCTTCACTCGAGGTAGTGGATTTTCTTATACGGTACATTCTCTCAGGTATGCCTTAACTCATGACCCTACTATCTTGATCCCTAGTCAACAGTTACTGGCAAACTGCCACATCAGAACACTTTGCTAATGGGATGCTCAACAATTAGATGAATCGATAGACTCATATAAGAGCTATTATTCGTTTCTGAGGCATCTTGTCAGATAGTAAACCTTCAATTGGCAGATTGCCAACATGTATACATTAATTTATTATGCTTGCCTGACATATATGCTGGATTAGCCACCTTCTAGGGTTATGTTTACTAAGGGTAAAGTAATCACCCACCCCCTTTATTGGAAAAAGAATTTTTACACCCCAATGATAAATTTTAATCTTCAGATTTTACCACTGTTAAGCATAAGTCTGAGTGGATGGGATCAATTTAGTATAGTAATATTACTACTGCTAATTATTCTGTCTCTATTCTAGCAATAGGGTTTGTAATTTTTCAATATTGTATTTTTGTTGCGATGTATGCGTTCATAACTCTTAGAGAGTAACTTCTAAATTTTTAATGTATCCATGGTTTTTTTACAAATCATTTAGGCATATTACATACTGAAAATTACCATGAAGGTATTTTAGCCCCTACTTTGACAATATGCTTTTTGCCAAACATGAAAAGGGGTTATTGAAAGGGGATATGCAATATACCATTTGTTATGCATGCTTTGTTGGCATAGTTGGCAGCTGTTTGTAGATCAAAGTGTAGCCTCAGCACTAACCAGCCTGATCCCCATTTCACAAACCCTGTTGTTCACAATCATCATCCTTATCCCAACCAACCATTCATCACCTCATCCTATCACTCCACAACATCAATCACCAATCTCATTCACCTCTTACATCATTCACACATATCAATCACCCACCAATTATCCACCTCATTTCCACATCATTCTCCACCTCATTTCCTACACCACCTAGGTCATATAAAGCACCTCTCCCTGAATGGTAAAATAAATAAGGAAGTGCTGAGGTAGTATGCCAACTTAAGAATAGTTGGTGCTTTGTACCTACCTGGTGACCAGTGATTAATAGTCTGGAGAATAGAGTTCGAAGGAAACTAAGCAACAGACTAGGGAATGGTGTGTTCTAATTGGTAAAGAAGGTGAAATCTCTTGCGAACAGCTTTGCAAAGAGGAATCAAAGAAAGTACTCGTATAGGAATCAGAGGGTGAAGTATTAGAGGATCGGGGGACGGATAAATTTAGGTTATTGATCGATGGATCTCTCTAGTTTCTTTGGTTAGGGAATCCATGAAAGAGAAGTCAACAATTATTTTGTATTACTACAACAAAAGCTTCAGGGAGGCTTAAGAAGAAGAAATCTAGTCCTATAAATCTTGGAAGGCAACTAAAACATTGTAAAGGTTGCTTATTCAGGGTTTTGCCCCTTCTCAGGGTAGCTTCATATTTAGGTCGTTTATTTGTTTTACGTTCTGACTGAGTTGTTGGGTTTACGATTTTAAAGTGCCATAGCTCCTCTAAAGTTTATGAATGACGTCTTGAATTATGATGGCCCAAACGATGTTTATGATAATTTTTATATCAAAACAAGACATCGATGTAAAATTTATATATTTAATTAAACTTGTCTTGTCATATCTTACCCCAGGTTGCCCATGAGGAGCTGTTACTTTCATTTCATATACATTTGACTATCAATTTCCCTATAATCGCTTCAGGTGAGTTCATAGCCCTCGCATTTCAATCTTTTTATAAACCCGACGACGGGTCGGATACATGCATATAAACATGAACTGCCTAAATTATTTCTGTATGCTATTTCAATTTATATTGCCTAGTATAATATGCTTTGCCTTTAAGTCCCCATAATCATGAATCGTTAATTACTCTCCGTAGTAAGCGCGAATGATGTGAATAGATCTATTTGGGCTGGACTCCCCGTTGGTGTACCCAGTTATGTGTAACCAATTGCACTTAATTAGATATAAATCATGAGCGGTATTTTGGCAAAGGTACCCGCCAGGGGCCTGATAAAAAGTATCACCATACCATAAGGCTTCGGAGTCATGAGCTCCAATGGCACCCAATAATAAATATGTTTTCTAATACGGGGGTGTTTTGTATACATCAACGTAACCCAATATATCGCCATTTGCATTCAAATTATATTACTTAAAACCTATGGATTTCACTCAATCCTTTGTGTTACTTTTTAGTGTTTTATCTCAGGCATAACTAATGGCTCAGGACCAGCAGAGTGGCGAGGTCATGAAGTTGGGATAAAAACAATTAACATTCAAACTTTTTGTATAGATTTTAGGAACCTCTGTTTGCCTAAAAACAAAACTCTGTAGAAATAATGAATGCCATGACTTCTTATTTTCATAAACGACTCTTTTTGATTTGGTTTTCTATGATTATGACTGTTGTTCCTTGGAACAGTATTACCCTGATTAGAGCTTGCGTCTTGTTATTATGTTAAAAATGGGTGGTGTTATAGATTTGGTGTATCATAGAGACCATCCGTTTTATAGAGCAACACGCGTTAAAACCTTAACTATAACTACTTTTATTTTTTCACATCCACAAGGAAGTCACCTTACCGCAATTGACGCTTTTATCTCCCGGATATGGGTATGTAATGTTACACTATACTATTATATTACATAAATAAATAACTTATGTTATCTGTATGCTGGGTTGTTTGTATAACAGAAAAATGTCTTCCCCATGACCATCCTACTTCCAATTTGCGAGGATGGCTTTTCTTCCAATTCCCAAACTATTTCCCCATGGGCTTCTTCGGATTATGTCCCGACATCTCCAGCGGATAAAACTTACTCTAGTGCTTCCAATTCATTTGGGAATTGTACCCGCCTAGCTTCAACTACCCTTTTCGTTATTTCATGACGATCCTCTTACATGAATGTTTTAAAACTTTCTATTATGAAAAATTTCACGATCCTGCCTCACAATTTTATACATCCTAAACTAAAGACTTCTTTCTTCTGCGAAAGAACTTCTTTCACCAAAAAAAATCATCTTCTTCCACCCCGTTCCAACCTCATAGCATTTGAGTTTGGCGAAACCTCTCGAAAGTAATAACTATCGAGAGGACTTGAGGAGCTAAATCCAGGATATCATAGTAAAATGTTAGATGCCACTCACATCAAACGTAGTGACCATATCAAACGGCTATCGAAGGGTCTATAGATAAAGGGAGGCGTGAAATAATCACAGCATGTTTTTGATGCTTTGGAAGTCAGATCTTCAGCAAGCTCGTGCACCGTTCATTCACCAAACTCACAGAGGAGAATAAGGTTGAATTGCATTCATTTAAGAGTTGCTACGAGACCCGATTTCTGTTTAATGGTTCTAGGGGAGTCGTTTTCAAGGTTATGTATGGTCGTCACCAATCGACTGATCTAGAGATTATCTCCCATGGGTTCAATAATAGCGTTACAATGTATAAGTTGGGTGGGTTCAGACACTAGTCTCGTGAGGGTTTGGAGTGGTGGGTGAGATTTTCCGTGCCCTCGGGTGGTTTGATGGGTGTTTGATTTTACAACGGGGATTTGAGGGTTGTGGGTGTGGTGGTAGGCTAGGATGTGTTTGGGAGTTGACATGGTGAGTAAGGGGGGGGAAGGGTAACGCGGTGGTCTGACGCTGATGAGACTGATGGTGAAATGCTGAGTGGATGGTGATGGTTAAGGCTGTAGCTGCTGGTGGTTGGAGGATGCCAATTTTCCGTGTGGAATTTTAGGATTGTGCAGAACGGGGGGTTTGTTGCGGTTTGGGCTTTTCTTAGCTGGTAGGGAGAGGTTTTATGGACCCCCCCCCCCCCCCCCCCCCCGACAACCCCCATTATGCATTATTCCTTGTGATATCTTTCTAATTACGTGTTTGTCTTTTGTTGGATAGAATGCACTCCACAAAAAAGAGCAATCATCATCGGAAGCACCGGCCATGATTAAGACTTGCAATTTAGAAGGTTAGTTGCATGTTAGTGTCACCTCGGATTTAGAAGCAACATAGCTGCCCCGATAATGGCAAGTGCTAGTAATCCACGAACTGGAACATAGGTCCTACTAGGACTCCTGTCGTAAAGAAGGGAAGCTATAAAGAGTTCATTTAGCTGTGTCAACCTTTCTACCTTTAATGGTTCGGAAGGAGGAGTTGGCCTTTTCGATGGTTTGATACGAACCCGAATCAGTATTCTCTTTATAGCAGATGTGCTGAGAAAATAAATAGTAATACATTTGCTACTGGATAAATTCTAACTGACGACTGCACTTGTCCTTTGGTGGATATGCTTTGTCCTGAGCCTATGGGAATAGAGCAAAGCTATTCAAATCAACTGGGCCTGAGTTAAAAGGTTCTGTATGAACAGTTTTGTCCCTCGGACTGAGATCAGAAAGATGGAAGAGAAACTTTACAAATCTATTGTAAAAGAAATGATCTTAAACCTTATGTTAGATGATTCCAAAGAAATAACGGGTCTATGTCACAAACATGGTGACAAGACATCCACAAGAAACTCATGGAAGTTTTATAGGGGGTACTACCTCGACGCAATTGCAGGAAATGTTGACTGCCTCTAAACCTCAAAATTTAGAGGGAAGTCCTATAAACATAGCCCAAAGGCCCTAATGGATCAAGTAACTAAGCATACTCCATTGAAAGTATCAAGTGACTAACAAAAGAATAGTTTGATGACAGGAAGAACTTTCAACAACGCTCTCGCCTAAGTAACACCAACTTACCGTAACACCAACAATCGCTACATCAATCGTCAACAACAAAACCGAAAGGCCAAGGAAGCACTGGTAGGTGCATATGCTGTTACTCCATCAGAAAACTGTAGGTATGCCAAAGTTCTCCCCTTTATGAAGAGATGCAATATTCCATCAACACCATACCTATGTACAGGAATATTGTAATATTTGCAACAAGGTGGGGCCATTTGAGCCAAGAACTGCCCAAAATAATGAGGGACAGCTACTAGGAAGTAATCAAACCAACCCTAAATAAATACAATATATTCTCCCCCTTATCAAACACCCACATCAAAAACCCCCCCCCCCCCCAAAAAAAAAAAATACCCCCCAAAAAAATAAACCCCAAAAAATCCCCCCATAAAACCCAAAATATATTAATTTAAAAAAAAAAAAAAAAAAAAAAAAAAAAAAAAAAAACAAAAAAAAAAAAAAATATAAAAAAAAAAAAAAAAAAAAAAATATAAAAAAAAAAAAAAAAACCAAAAAAAAAAAAAATAAAAAAAACCCCCCCCCCCCCACCCATAAAAAAAAACCAAAAAAAAAAAAACACACACCTAACAATATTTATTATATTTTTTAACCCCCCCCCCCCCCCCCCAAATTAAAAAAATATTTTTTTTATATGTAAATTTTATATTACCCCCCCTCTTTTCCCGCAAGACCAACTTCAATGCCCAAGGGAAGAGCCTACTATGCTGAAAGATAGGAATGCTCAACAAGAAACCGAACGTATTTTCTGGGCTTTTGTTTCTATTAATTTTGCTTTTAGTCAAAGTATTGCTTTGATTCCGGAGCTGATAGTAGCTTTATATCCATATTATCTTGCCTCGAAGCTAATTATTACGATTTTTTTATTAAATAGATACCTTTTACGATATCGAAATGGCTGACGGAAACTTAGTAAGCACAAACACTGTTATTAAAGGCTGCACTTTAACTCTGGTTATATCTTACCTTTCAAAATCGATTTATGACAATTATAAGCTTGGTCAGTTTCGAAGTTGTCATCGGTATAGACTGGTTTATCCAAGTATCATCCCATAATTCTCTGTGAAGAGATAGGTCATTCAACCATTCCTATCATCGGTTGAAATGAATATCTAATCATTCGAGGTGATCAAAGTAAAACTCGACTAAATCTCATATCCTGTATTAAAACCGAAAGGTATATATCCCAAGGTTGTCAAGTTTTCATGATTCAAGTACATGCGATGAAGAAGAAATCAGACGAAGGGAAAGACTAGAAGACTTTCCCGGTAGTCAAAGTATTTTCAGATGTTTTTTCCTAAAGATATACCATGGTCTCCCTCCCCAGTTTCAGTCAATGTAGAATTCCAAATTCGTTTCAACGTAATCCTCGCGAGCAACACCTGTAGCTCGAAAAACCTTATAGATTGGCTACTTTCAGAAATGCCCAAGAGTTATCCTAATCTACCTCAAGAAACTACCGATCGAGTTGAGTTTTCATCGTCTCACCAGAGTAACATCGCCCTTAGGGAAGTCAAGCTCCTTGTTTATTTGTTAAAAAAGAAGGATGGATCTTTCGATATGTGTTATCGATTACCGAGAGTTGAATAATCTTACCATAAAGAATCGTTATCCATTACAATGGATAGATGAATTATTTGATCAACTTCTTGGTTCAAGCGTTTATTCTAAAATAGACTTAGATCAGGTTTAATCATCATCTTGAGTGTTAAGGGAAGAAGATATTCCTAAGACTGCTTCTTCAGAACAAGATACAGGACACTGATGAAATTTCAAAAGTCATGCCTATTTGGTTTTAACAAAAGCACCTGCGTGTATTCATGGATCATCATGAATCGTGTATGTAAATCATATCTGGTATAAATTCGTAATAGTGTTTATCGATGATATTTTATCTATTCTGTAACGAAGAAGAAACATGCCACAATCATCTCAGTTTTTATCTTGAATTACCTCCGAAAAGAGAAATTGACTATGCCAAGTTTCTCTAAATGTCGTTTCTGGATTCATATCGTGACAATTTCTTGGTCTATTCATGATAGTCAGGACTTCATGTTGACTCCTGCCAAGATTGAAGCCTGTTATGGAAATTTGAGGCATCTCCCTATCAACCCACATATTGCGTCAATTCTTAGGATCTCGGCCGGCTTATTACCGAAGATTCATCCAAGGTTTTTCAAAAATTACAATGCCTTTGACCTAAATTAACCCAGAAAAGCAAGTATTATATCTAGGAGCAAAAAAGAACAAGAAATTAGCTTGGCATATACCTTAAACAAAAACTCTGTGAAGCACACCAATATTAGTATTACCAGAAGGAAACGGATGATTTTATCTAGTTTTTTTGTGATGTATCTCTTCATGGGTTAGGAGCCTGTATTTATGCAATGAGAAAAAGTTATTGCATTATGCACATCCTCGACATCTCAAACCTCTCATGAATGGGATAAAGATCTATACCACTCATGATCTTGAATTAAGAAGCCGAGTTATGAGTAATATTTCGATACTTAAAATCTGGAGACTCACTTATTCTTAATACAGTACATCAAGTGTACAGTTTTACACTGATCACTAAGAGCCTTCAATCATATTCTTCTGGTCAAAAAGTATATGCGATTATGACTGGCAACGCCGTTGCGTATTTAGAAATTACTCGCAGATTATGATTATGAGATTTGCTATCATCCCGGAAAGGCAAATGTTGTAGCAGATGCCTTAAGCCGAAAGAAACAAATCAAACCTCTCCGAGTTCGAGCATTAATCTTAACCGTTCATCCAAAATTACATTCTCAAATTCTCGGAAGAGCCCAAAATGAAAGAACCCTCAAAAGAAGAAAATGTCAAAAACGAAGAACGCTAAGAGGAGAACGGAAAAAAATCATTTGGATAATGCTGTCATGAGGGAACTCTGTCTTTTCTGTATCTAAAAACCCTGAAGATGGTTACCACTTTTTGGAGGTTTTGAGACGAACTTTAATCATGCTGAGTCTCATAAATACAAAATATTCTATTCACCCGGGTTCTGGTTAAGACTGTGTACCACGATCATAAAAGAAACTCTATTGGTGGCGCCCTAACATGAAGGCAATAATCGCAGAATATGTCGGCAAATGTTTGGAACATGTTCTAGAGTTTAAAGAGAATGTCATAAGCCATCTGGCTCTTATTGGTTATCAACTGGAAATTCCTATAGTGGAAATGGGAAAGAATAACAATGGATTTTGTTTCAAAACTACCTAAAACCTCAATCGAACATGACACCATCTAGGTCATTGTCGATCACCTTACTAAATCAGCACATTTCATACCCACTCGAGCGACTGATAGTATGGAAACTCTTACATAATGCTTTAGGTACTCAATTAGACATGAGTACAACATATCATCCTGAAACAAACCGATGGAACAAAAGTGAATAGTACCTATCCAAATACACCGTAAGACATGCTACGAGCTTGTGCTATAGATTTCGGAAAAGGATGGGATAAACATTTACTATTGGTAGAAATTTCCTACAATAACAGTTATCATGCCAGTATCAAGCAATAGCAACCGCTTCGATGTGCCTACTTTTATGGACGAAAGTGTCTTATCACATGTTTGCTGGGCAAAGTTGGAGATTCCCTAACTTACGAGGACCAGAATATAATTCAAAGAAACCACTGAAAAGATCGTTACAATTCGTCACCACTTGCAAGCTGTAAGGAGATCGACAAAGAAGTTTACGCCAATGAAGGCATATATGCCTTTTAGAATTTCAAATTGGCGTCACTGTTATGTTGAAAGTATCCACCTCACAAAGGTATCTTTCGATTCGGAAAACGAGGAAAGCTTAATCCCCGATACATTAGACCATTTAAAATCCTTGAAAGAATTGGCCCAGTGACACAGAAACTAGAGCTTCCTGAAGAGCTTTATAGTATCCATAATACTTTCCACGTTTCTCATCTCAAGAAGAAGGGTTATCTGATGAATAATCTTTATTATTCAAATGATAGAACTTCAACTCGACGACAACTCAACTTTGTAGATGAATCAGTGGAGATTATGGATCGGGTATCAAGCAATTAAAGGATAGTCGTATTCCTATAGTTAATGTGCCGTATGGAACTCTTAAAAATGGACCAGAGTATACCTGGGAACGTGTGAAGACGAAATTCATGCAAAATATCCCAAATAATGTTTTCAATCATCACTTTAAATTCCAATATATTTAATATCTTCGGGACGAGATTTATGTAAAGGCTATGGGAGACTATAACAACCCGCAATTTTAATAATTGTAGATATCCTATCTATTTAAGTTAGATGATTGTACAATCTATCATATTATTATGAACTCACCTTTTTTCAGGGAATATTTTTTGCTTTATTTACATTATTTACTTTGCCATATATCTCAATGTGCCAATCATTTCTTGCCTTTAACTCAATGTGTAACGGGCCTCATGCAACCTTTATATGGATATCCTATCTTTAATATATGTCAAGAAAACATAAGTAAATATGCTCAATTTTAGATATTATAATATCATTTTTTGCAAAGGATACTTTACTCTATAAGGGTCTCTCATTTGACAACTTTATATCAAAACGTGGCTTTAAATGTTATCCGTATGCCTCTAAACCCTAAATTATGAGAGATTAACATCATATAAGTGAATGCAAAAGCTACTAAATAAAATGTACAAGTAATATTACAATCTCTATTTGAAATATAACAATATATTCAAGTCAATGCTACAAGTCTCTAAAAGCTCAATGTAACAATCAATTAAGCATGGATCTTCTAAATTAGAGTTTTACCTCCGTTTTCATTCTAATTTCTTCATCCATCCATTGTGTAAAGCCTACTAAATGTCTTTATACAATATTATTAAACCCTAATTTTATTTAGTCATATGCTTTCATTATCATTTATTTCACTCAAATCCTAATTCAAATCCCTAAACCCTAAAATCCGAGCCTAGTTTCTAACTATGACCAGTTTCTTCATTTTTATCCATTGTAAACCTAAACAACACTCAATTTAATTATAATAACTTATTTTACAACATTCTCAATCATATCATTCATCATTCAATCAATTCATCTCAACTATATAGCCAAAAAACAAATCCATGAAACCCTAATTGTGCCCTAATTTGAACTTTGACCCATTTACTTATTTTCTACCCATTTTAACCCAAACCACCTATCAACTTTTGATTATAATCCTTAATATAACTCTTAGGATCAGTAACCTATCATTCCTAATCAAATGTACGAAATTCAATCTTGAAAACCCTAATTGAGCTCTAATGTACCCAAAATCAAAAACCTTAGCAAAGTGACCCATTTTGAAATTTTTCTTGCCAAATAAAGGCCCCACACTCAATGACAAGCACCTTACCTCCCTAGATTCTTACAAGAACCTCTCCTAAATATCTTCTTTATCTTTGATATAAAAATTGGCACATGGTTTCCTTTTTCTTCCTTTTATAGCCGCGACATCACAAGGACCATCCAACTCGCCATAGCTAGTTTCTAGCTTAACCAACACATCCTATAGACCCTACTCCTCATCCTATAGACCTACTACATGTCCTAACCAGATCACATAACCTCCCTTGGACTCCAAAGTTCATTTGCACTATAAATAGAATCCATTATCACTTCATTTTTCTTAATCCCCACATTTCCTCCTCTTATACCCTCGTACAGAGAAGCCAATCCTTTGCCTCTATTTATCTAAGAGGTTCTTAGAGGCTCAAGTTCAGAAAGGAAGAAAAAGAAACCAAGAAACAAAGCCCCGAAGTCATTATTCTAGGCATACAAAGATAAAAGTCTCAATTTCGACCCGTTTCTAAGCTATAAGCTCAATACCATGTTCTATAAGCTTATATTCTGTATTCATACCTTTATAATGTTCATAATGATCATGCTAAAATCATTAATATTAAAGAATTTTGATACTCAAAAACCTATGTCGTTATACCTTTTTGATCCAAAATCCGTACACCGGAGATAACCTATTTAATGGTTTTTGCTTAATCTATAAGCCTTAACTTTGTAAACTATTCTTATATCTATCCCATAGGCCTTAACTATTCATTAAAATAAGTGATTTATAAGTCATGAAATTAATTTGAGCCTTATAAACCCGTGCCATTTCTTCCTTTTAAAAACCCTAATATGACCCGTTTTGCTTCCTAGCTTAACGAATCGTTAATTTAAACTTGCGTTGATGTTAAATCTTCATATTTTAGTTTATTTATAACTTTATAAATGTCTATTGAATTGTTTAAAATAAGTTTCATGGCAATTTGGACATGTTTTTGTAAATTTTTATCCATGCAAGGGGTATTATATCGTAACTTTCAAAAACTTATAACTAAAAGGACTATAAAATCGTCATTTTATCAAAGTTATAACTATAGGGGTCTATTATATCACATTTCAAAGTGCAAGGTTTACTTGGTATATCTTTTAACTTCGAGAAACCAAAAGTAGTAATAAAAGTGCCACAAACTCAGTGTTATATTCTGCCACTTTTCAAACTTCAGAGGGTCTAAAACAGTAACATTTTAAAAAAGCATATAAAAACACAATCCAAAAATTATCATACATTACTTTAAATTATGCTGTGTCGTGCTTAAACATTTTCCAGATATTAAATAAAATACTTAAAACCGCTTATGTTGTAACTATTATATCATTCATCATCGATGTGCTTTCAAA
This sequence comes from Tanacetum coccineum, assembly GCA_026074375.1. Lineage (NCBI taxonomy): Eukaryota > Viridiplantae > Streptophyta > Magnoliopsida > Asterales > Asteraceae > Tanacetum > Tanacetum coccineum. Next base: position 20,012 of record BQNB010017050.1, on the reverse strand, counting down.
AATCATGTCCCGGTAATTCAATATCATACCTCAATACCTCAACCCCCCCCCCCCACCCCCCCCCCCCCCCCCCCCCCCCCCCCCCCCCCATCAAGGAGAGCTTCATATTAAGGAGTTTTCTCTGGTGGTATTATAGCTTCTGACTGAGTTGTTGGGTTTACGATTTAAAGTGCCCCTTGCTCACTCATACTGTTTACTGAATGACATTTCTCGAATTATGATGACCCTGAACGGTGTTATGTTAATTTTTATATCATAACCGGGGCATAGATGATAAGAAAATCTTAATATTCATATGAAACTAAGATTGACATATATTACCCCAGGTTTGCCGTGACGAAGCCCTCGCTTACTTTCTTTTCATATACATTTGCCCCTTATCAATTTCCCCTATATAAACCGTTCTGGTGAGTTAATTGCCCTCGCATTTCATTTTTTTATACTCTTTTTTATATAAACCCCGCGAGGGGGGGGATACATTTGCCTAAATAAACATGACTGATAATTATTTCTATATGCCGCTATTTCAGATTTACTATTGCCTAAGTATACGGCTTGCCTTTAAGTCCCTATAATCACGGAACCGTTAATTACTCTATGTAGTAAGCTGCCCGAATGTGTGTATTTAGATCTTATTTTAGGCTGGATCCTCCCCCTTGGTATCTTGTACAAGTTGATGAGTAACCAATTGCACCCTCTCTTAGAAATCACGCATGTATTTTGTACAAAGAAAGGTACCCGCAGGGGCTATAACGTATCACCATACCCTAAGGCTTCGGATTCATGAGCTAATGGCAATAATAAATATGTTTTCAATAACGGGTGTATATCAACGTAGCCCAATATCGCACTTGCATTCAAATTATATTACTTAAACCTATGGATTTCACTCAACCTTTGTGTTGACTTTTTAGCATGTTTTATCTCAGGTAACTAATGGCACGGAGTGGCGAGGACATGAAGATGGAAAAACCGTTATCATTCAAACTTTATTGTATAGATTTTGGGAACCTCTCGTTTGTAAAAACTCTGAAGAAATAATAAATGATAACTTATTTTCAAAAACGACTCTTTTTGATTCGTTTTCTATGATTATGACTGTTGTACCTTGAAGTAATACCCCAGATTAGCTTCCGCTGCTATATGTAAAAATGGGGGTGTTACAACTACATCACCGGCACACTCATATTTTTGTGGAATTTAGGGTAAATCGGGGGAAATGAAATAGGCTAAATCTCACAAATGGAATTAAGGGTTGTTGTGCGGGTTATGTAATTAATAAATTTCATAAAATTATGCTAGAAATTTTTTTAATTTTGACCAAAATTAAGCATATTATTGTGAAAAACAAGGACAAGTAAGCGTTCTAATTCTCCTCCCCCACTTGAGATATACAACGACCTCGTTGTATAAATATAACATTAAGTACAGAAAATTAAAGAATTAGAACGGGAAACTCCTCTGAGATTTGCTCGGTATGATCCTCTATGTTGCGTTTGCGAGCAAGATTGTGTTGAAAATGCGTTTGAGATCCCTCAAGACTTCAACACATCAAGATTTACAGAATATAAATACTCCAACAAAAGTCATCATTTAAGTTCCATGAAGGTCCTGTATAAGAAATAGGAAACAATATGCAATTCCATCTCTGATATTCGTACGGTTAGTAAACGAAATAAAAACAAAAACTGTACAGGAAGTTGATATGCCGTATCCCAAAACCAGGATACACCATATTGAAAAACATGTAAAAAGTATCTAAGTACAGGTCAGAAGATCAAATACGCCGTATCATATTCATGAATATGCCGTATTGATAATCTGACAATAATGTTCAAAAGTGCAGAAAAATAAAGGACTGGATAACGTCCAAATACCCGATACGCCGTATCCATAAGATTAGATACGCCGTATTGAGAGTCTAGGAAGACCTACTCGATAAAATAAGAATATAACATTTCGGGTTGTCTCTCGGGAAGCACTTTTGTTTACAGCGAAGTCTTTAAGTTAGACTTTTCTTCAGTTCTTCACTTGGTGCGTGTCACAAGCCACCCTTCACCCTTCTATCAAAAAATGTCATGGTAAACGTAAGTCACGTTTTCTTCGGTTCTTGTCCAATCTTCGTACCCGCAATTTTTTATAGCAACATATTCTTCTAATGGTCCAAATGAGTACTAATTATTTCGAACCTTTCAGTTTTGTACGTTGGCGGTTTTGTGTACGAGATTCCAAGCAGTTTGCACCTCCTTTCTTTGTACTGCTCTTCATCTTCGTTAATGAGGAAAGGTGCATCATTTTGAACCAAGTAATCAATAATGTAATGATCGTCATTTGGTTCTTTTTCTTCATTCGTTCTTGCATGATTGTTAAATATTCTAGAGATATCAAGGCACGGATCGTAGTTATCATTAACATAAGCGTTTGCGTAAGGTCCGCATATATGATTTCTCCAACTAGAAAATGGGGGAACATTCATTGTCATTCTTTTTCCACCAATAATCTCCAAGCTTTAGCATAAGCTCATAATCAAGCTCGTGAAAGTCCCCAAAACATTTTTTCAACCATGCACAAAATTTCTTCACCCCTTGAGTTGCATTGCCTCATGATTCTTCATAGATGGATTTTTTGCTTTAAAGCTTCCTCTTTTAATTTTCCATCCATTAAGTTATCGTACCATTCATAATCTTGAAAGTAGGTCATGTAGCCAACTCGTATCATTCTCGGCAATTCTCCTCCATTAGAAAATCCTTCCTCATTTGACCTACAAGTGGGCCATTTACCTTTCCCATTCTTGAAACGGAACGGCTCGCATATGTGATGAATGTCATCGACGGGAATTCCATCTTTTGACCATGGCTTTTCCACGACCCATGGTGTAACGCCCCGACCCAGAAGGGTAGAAGTATTACAAATATGGTGTGACATCAAAAGCATACATAATCATAACACAAGCATAAACAGCGGAAGTCTTAATAAATTAGAGCAAAGTATTGCTTATATATAAGGGTTCTATGAGGTGGGAAGTGAGGATGATGGAAAAATAAGAGTTATGGTTCTTTTTTAGGTCAAACACCCTTAAGGGCAGTAACTTGTAATCTGAGATGGGACATGTGGGAGGTCTAGAGGGTGATGAGGAGATTCTATAGGATGTGTTGTTTAAGCTATAAACTAGCTTTGGTAAGTTGGTTTGCTTTGGTGATGCCACGGCTAAATGAAGTAGATATTTGTGTGAGGTGCTTGTGGTATGTGCTTAATTACACATACCTTTTACCTTTAAAAACGAGCTAAAATAACCAAAAATGGACTCAAAATGTCAAATATATGCTTGTTTTGCTAAATATGTTGTGCAGGAACGGATTTCTCACAAAAAGACGAAAAGCCAAGCAAAAAGCAACAAAACAGGACACGGAATGGAAAAGTGTGTGAAGACGAAGCCCAATCAAAGTCAGTGTCAACTCGAGATGAAAAAGCAAAGAAAAATATAATTGAGGGGTCAAAATGCCAAAATCCCCTAAGTTATATTATTATATAAACACAGGGGCTGATTATGCCAATTGGGAAAACTTCATTTATAAAGAAAGAAAGAGGATAATGAGAATGAAAAGAAGTAAGATGTGGACGGGGCTTTTCTTGTACACAACAACATTCCTTATTCATCTTCAACCTCCCTCGTCACAACCCCCCAACTTGTATATCCTTTTTCCCAAACTCCCGCCAATACCAAACAGCAGGCACCCTGTTTTGCTCCTACTTCTCCCCTGCAAATCATCAAACACCCTACTAACCCCCAGCTTTATAAAGTCCATGTGGCATCCCTCTCATTCCAAAGCAGTTCGATGGCTGAGATTGTCTCCAAGAAGCTCCAAAGAATCAATGGCTGGGATTTGATTTGATTACTCACACAAGTAGCCACACTGTGGTTTTATCTCTACAAAGTAAGTCCAGCTGCAAAGTCCAAGCACTTCGGCTATAAATAGAGCTTTTTGTAAGCCTTTGAGGCATCTAGTTAGTAATCTAGTTTTTAGTAACTAATTAATTTTTAATCTTAAGTTTAAATTTCAAAGTCATTTACAGCTTTTTACTTTCAGCTTTGTAACATTTTCAAGATTAATGCAAGTTTGAAGTTTTTAAGTCAGTTTACAATACCAGTGTTAAGTTTCATAATCATATTGTTTTGTTTTCCAAAAGCTCTCACCACAGCTTACTTATAAGCTGTTTTCATTCAGTAAGATAAAAAAGTTAAGTAGTTAAAAGAAAAATCACAAATATCACTCTCAAATATACCACAGCTTATGTTATGGATGATAAGCCAGTTCTGGGATGGGCTTATGGGACTCTCACTGCTTGTTCTATGCAAGCAGAGCTTGAAGATTCATTGTTTGACCCTGTTTTTTTTTTTTTTTCTTTTTTTGAGCAAGGGGTGTTGTAAGTCTCTTTTCTTTGTTACTTTTCTTATCTATTGGAGAATGATAGTATCATTTTTACAATGTTGGTTTTAAGTTTATACTGCTAGACTAATTCATGCTTATTTAAGTGCTTATTATGAATTGAAATTTGCTTATAAGTGTTTTACTTTGTTATTTGATAATTAGTTTGAAATAAAAATGATTTTTGGAAAAGATAAAGGCTGTTTTGAACAAGCAGTACTAACTCTAAGTTAGTACTGGTAGTTTACTTTTAGGAACAGTACTAACTTTAGCCTAGCAGTACTAACTCCAAGTTAGTACTGGTAGTTAAAACTGTTAGTACTGGTAGTTTTTAACTGTTAATACTGGTAGTTCATTTTAACATATCAGCTTATTATTTATGCTTATTTAAGATTGGTTTAGCTTTTTAAGGAGTTGACTAAGCCTATTTTAGTATGTCTTCAGAGAACTTATTCTGCCTTTTTAAATAACTTTAAGAGTTTATCAGTTTAGTTTTCTAGTTTATTGTCATTTTGGGTTCATTCTAGTTGGTTATTTTCCTTTTACTAAGTGCTTATTTAAGGTTAGTTGAACTTCTGTTTTAGCTTTGTTTGCTTATTGTATTATTTCTTTAGTCTTTGTTAACCTTGCAGTTACTAACTTAAGCTAACAAGTACTAACTGTAGCTAGCATATAACTTTAGCCTAGCAGGACTAAATCAAGTTAGTACTGTAGTTAAAACTATTAGTTACTGTTGTTAGTATTGTTGTGTTTCTCTTGTTTAATTTAGCCTATTTGCATGCTTAATTTGCTTATTTAGATTTTAGATTAGGCTTAATTGTCTGTCTTAGTTATTAGAGCTTATTTGTTGCTTTAGGGTAAAAGTTTTAGTGTTTTTGCCATTCCTAGTTTTGATTCTTGTTCCAGCTTATTCTCTTTGCTATTTTTATGTGCTTTTGCTTATTTTTATCAGTTTTATTGCCCAATCATTCCTTGTGACATTCAAACACAAAATCATCAAACGTTTTTCGATATTTATTCTAGCCTCGTTGGGACTTAGACCCGGAACACTCTATTACTGCTTCGGTTTTCTTGTCTCGCGTATCAGTTGATCCTGAAGTTTATTTTATATTTTTATATATATATATTTAAATGGATTAGTTTACGCTGACCAATTTTGAGCTGCGCCGCGGGGAGGCTGTGAAGTGATTTTTCATCACTACGTATTGACCACTTTGTGTCAATATCGGTGAATATTTTCTTTACATAAATATATAAGTACAAAATATTTTTCATTTCTTTTATTAGTTAATTTATCTCTAAAACAAAAGAAAAACAAAAATTTAAAAACATCCTCTTAAAAGAAATAAAATTCACAAATTGGTAAAAATACCAAAAATTTAATATTCTCAAATGAGGTATTATCGCACAATACTTCCGGCGAACTTATTGGTTCCACTCGAAAAAAGATTTAAAACTTGCCATTTGTGTCTCTTTACGGATATACGGCTCACCTTGAACAGGTTGAAAACTATAAAGTGGGTCTAAGGAGGGTTGTTCCTAGGAACTACGACCCGAAAGGAGAAATAAGCTTCGCGCTATTCCTACTCCTCCGCTCACTGTTGCGTTTTACCTTTAGAAGCTACGTGAAGTACATAGATTATTTGGTTTTAAGTTGTCTTTAATCATTATCGTTTAAAATCATTTGTGACTAATCATTGTAAAAGCCAAAAAAATTAGTGTCGATATTTTTTTATTATTTATTTTGTGCATGCGCACTCGTTCTCAGCCCGTTAAACGTCGACAACAACAAGTCCGACAAATTCTGTGGAATCATCAATCTTGAGTAAACTTGATATATCCTCCATAGTTACCGATGGCTGATAATCGTACTATGGCGCAATTGCTCGAAGCACCCACCGAGGGGTACGAGGATGCGATCGTTATTCCGGAAATCACCGCGAATAACTTTGAGATCAAACATGGTCTTCTAAATCTTGTCCAAAACAAGCAATTTTTCGGAAATGATAAAGAAGACCCACATGCCTTTTTTCCGTCAGTTATTTCAACAGTCAATTCTACGATGATGATCCGAACGTACCAAAATACGTCGGTTAAAACTTACTGCTTTCCGTTTTCTCTCGGAAGGGGCAGCCCGGATATGCTGGAAAAGAACCCCCTCGGTCAATTGAAACATGGGATGATCTTGTTACGAAATTTATTAACAAATTCTTTCCTCTTTAAAACGACAAATCTCAGATGAAAAATCACAAGATTTCAGAAAAATTTGATGAGACGTTTTATGAGGCTTGGGAGCGTTTCAATGAGCTTTTAAGGGGATGCCCTCAGCTGGGTTTTCAAGGAAATGGCATCAACTCGATACATTCTATAATGCTCCTTAACTCAATGGATCAAGATTCATGAATCTGCTGCTGGTGGTAACTTCTTAGACAAAATGGCATCGAGAGTGTTTTAAAAATCATCGAGAGCAAGTCTAGTACGTCAATTCAAGAAACAAGCTATTGTAGCTAAAATGAGTACAAGCTCTTCCACCCAGCAATCACATCTGATGTTTGCTGAAACTCAAAAGACATGGTTCGGGCATTAATTTCTCGACAGAAAGAACCAAACCCAGCTTCCGCCCCTGTAAAAAGCGGTTGAAACAAGTTGTGATAACTTGTGGGGGAAGTCATTCTTATCAAAACTCGTCCAGCCCTAATAGCACATTTACATGAAAATATCCAAGAGTATGTTGTCACAGGCGTGCGGGCCAATTTCAACCAAGCTAATTTGGTTATCAACTCTGATGGTCTCAAATCAAAGTCGACCTTTGGTTTTCTCCCATTCAGAATCCTCTTGCAATTAGTCAAAAACAATTCAATCGAGGAAATAACTTCAATCCAAACAGAGGAAACTATTTAAACCAAGGTAGATTTACCGGACCTCCAGTCAATCAAACGGTGTCTCATCAAGGAACTGCTCTTCAGACACACGGAGTTTCAAAAACAGATTTTGAAAGATATATTCACGCCAATGGATGCAGTGTTGAGAAACATGCAAAACCAAGGTCAAAAAACCTGCAATCCCAAATGGCAAATTTTGATCTTGACATGCTTTCAAATTTGTTACTAGCTAATACAGCTTCTACGTACGTTCTGGACTTTTGTAACACTGTATTCAACCAAGGAGATTTAAAAGTATCACTACCCGAAGTGGACCATCCAAGGACCGAAAACAGTTAATCATGACACCGAGGTGACAAAGGACACGATGCCTCCTGCTAATAACGGAAGCACCGAAGACGTCCAACCTCCTGTTGTTCAAATTCAGTCTCGTAATCCAAATCCTGAGCCAAATGTTTCTCCTGTTGATACTCCAATTCCTAAAGCATCAATTCCATTTCCATCAAGAAGAAATGATGAAAGGCGCAAGGAAAAAGCTAACGAACAAATTGAGAAATTCTATGAAATCTTCAAAGATATGAATTTCGAAATTAGCTTTTTGGATGCTTTGACTCTTATGCCTAAATTCGCCTCAACTTTAAAAGCCTTAATCGGAAACAAAGAGAAATTGAGTGAAATGGCAAAATTGAACGAAACTTGCTCGGCGGTCATCCTTAACAAGTTGCCTAGAAAACTTGGAGACCCCGGCAGATTCCTTATCCCATGTGAATTTTCTGGCATTAACACATGCAATGCCTTGGCCGATCTCGGTGCAAGCATCAATCTTATGCCGTATTCCGTGTGGAAGGATCTCTCTCTTTCCGAGCTTACCCCAACATGCATGACGCTAGAGCTAGCGGACCGTTCAATCACTACACCAATCGGTATCGCCAAAGACGTCCGTGTGTTGGTGGGAAAGTTCCAATTTCCAGCCAATTTTGTGGTTGTTGAATTTGAGCCAGACCCCCCGAGTACCTCTAATTCTCGGGAGGTGTTTTCTGAAAACTAGTCGTGCATTAATCGATGTGTACGAGGGTGAAATTACCCTTTGTGTTGGCAAAGAGGCCATAACTTTCAACCTAGATCAAACTTCGAGGTACACGGCAAATTTCAATCATATGACGGCAAACCGGATTGCAAACCGGATGACGTCATTGATATGGCTAGTGATGAATACTCGCAAGAGAGTCTTTAGGTTTTTTGATTCGGTGATGACATTACGGAAATCCTTCTCCGTGCTTTGTGTCCTATAGTGGCTAATTCATCTTGACCCTTAATCCATTTGGAGAAAGTGACTTTCTACTGTTCGAGGAAGCAATGGCTTTATCTTGCTATAGAATGATGAATACTAATTCACCGGAGGTTGATCCGAATTATTTATGATCCCGACAGGGGACATTCTAAACCTAGAAGCATCTCTGAACTCAATGAACCACCGACTATATTCCAAATCAAGGAGATTGTTCCCTGAAAACCAAGAAGAAATCACTTGTCGAAGCCAAGACAGTTAAATCTATCGATTGATGAAACCGCCAGAGGTTGAACTCAAAGACTTACCTCCCCATCTTGACATACGCAAATCTTGGAAGATGAACATCAAGTTACCATATCATTGCTTAAAGAATTAAGTTTGGGGAAGTAATCCGATCTGATCAAGGTTCTTTAAGTCACCACAAGCGAGTCCATCGCTTGGGAAATTATCCGACATTCTGGGTATTAACCCGAATTTTGTTACTCCACAAAATTCTAATGGAAGATTGGATTTAAACCTGCCGTTCAGCTTCAGAGAAGGGTTAATCCAAAAATCCACGATGTCATCAAGAATGAAGTTGAAAAACTTCTTGACGCAGGATGATTTACCCAATCTCCGATCGTCCATGGGTCAGCCCGATACATTGTGTGCCCAAAAATGGGTGGATTTTACCAGTTGTTCAAATGGAAGAAAATGTGTTAGATCCCAACTCGATTGGTTAACGGGTGGCGGGTTATGCAGGGACTAACCGCAAGTTAATGAAGCCACCCGTAAAGACCATTTTCCACTCCCGTTTATGGATCAAATGCTCGATGATGATTAGCGGGAATCGAGTACTATTGTTTTCCTTGATGGATTATCCGGGTATTTCCACATTCCCATTGACCTGTGATAAGAAAAGGACCACATTTACTTGTCCTACGGAACGTTTGCCTACCGTCGCATGCCATTCGGCTATGCAATGCACGGGGCACTTTCCAAGGTCCCTGAGATCATACTCTACTAGGTTGGAGTATGGGTTTCGTGTGGTTTGAAGTAGTTTGAGAATCCATTGTTTCTTAAAAATGTAGATCTTGGGTGTAGGTAAAGGTTCTTCTTATTCAAAAGTTTCTCCAAGCTATGATACCAATTGTTGATCTAAGTATAGATCTTGTTTAGATTCGTATTAAGGCTAAGTTGTATTGAATTAAGTTCAAAATAACTATGATAGACACGCTTTGATTATAAAATTCAAAGGATATGCAGATTCTAGTCAATGTTACTAGGAGAAATTTTAATTGAATTACGTAAGAATTGACTAAATAACAAGAAGTTTTACTAACTTTCCGCATTAATATAGTTCCGAATCTCTTAATAGTGTTAGTGGTTACATAAACCTTGAAGCTATATCAACAATTCTTTGATTGACTCGATTTGATACTTTGATACCTGATATAGATACAAAATAACAGAATTCTTATTACCCTAGGTCCTCCTTTTATACACCAAGGAGTCCTAATGGGATTACAATATTTTCTAGTTATCATGATCTTCTAAACAAATACACTCTATACGTTATCTTTTACAAAAATAACTAATACTTATCTCGTAAGTATTCTTGATCTCCAATCAATCTTTCATATTTCTTGACATTCTTAAACTCTTTAGTAGTTGTAATCTTTTTCCTAGCAGCTTACACCTCTGAACACTAGCTGTAGTACATTTTTACAACTTAGAACATTAAATTAGTACTTAGCTTTAGTGAGTAGTAGTATATACTTAGGAATATTTTTCTTCATTCTTCATCAACAGTACTAACTTTACTCTAGCAGTACTAACTTTACTCTAGCAGTACTAAGTTACATAGCTATAGTAACTTTCTACTAATAGTTGTAACCTCATGCAGTCTTTATACTAGCAGTATTAACTTCAACTAAGCAGTCTTAACTTTGTACCGACAGTACTTATATATACTAAACAGTAATAAATGTGAACTAGCTGTATTTAAACTTTTATACTAGCAAAGTCACTAACTCTTAGCATATTGTTCATCAAGTTAATGTGGCAGATAAGTTATTCTAACATCAATATCTTAACCTTAGCAGTAGTAGTAGTAACTTCAAGATCATCAAGAAGTCTTTTAATCCCAACAATTTATGAGATTGGCAGGTTACCATCGATGTTTTCTTTTGTGAATTTTTCCAAGATTACTAAACCCTTTATGTCATTGAGGCAGAAGAATTGAAAGTACTAGTGGGGCGTAGACACAAAGGAAGCTTTTTAGACTTTAATAATACAATTTGTGTAACGCACGAAATTGTCATTGCCTTAATGGAACCAAGATTTGTAGTTACTGTGTATGGCGTTTTATGATGTCAGAATTGGGATGTAGTGTTCCTACGCAAAGAGACAAGGTGATTGCGTATGCCTCGTGACAATTAAAGATTCACGAGAAGAGCTATATCACGCATGGGTTTAGAGTCGGGTGCAGTGGTCTTTACTCTTAAGATTTGGAAACAGGTATTGGTGACCAGGTATGAAGAAGGATATAACTACCTATGTTAGTAAGTGTTTTGACTTGCTCAAAGGTGAAGGCTGGATGTTAAGAGACCATCAGGTTTGCTTTATCAACCAGAGATACCTAAGTGGAAATAGGACAAAAACCACCATGGATTTTATCACTAAGTTGCCAAAGTCAAGTGGTATATATGATACGATTTTCTGGTTATACGTGAAGATTATAAGATGAGGAGGTTAGCAAGGCTATATACTGATGAGATAGTAGCAAGGCATGAAGTGCATGTATCAATCATCTCAGATCGTGGTGGAAGATTTACTTCGCGGGTTTGGTAGACATTGTAGAAGGCATTGGGAACACGGCTAAACATGCGTACGACTTACCATCCTCAAACGGACAGACAAAGTGAGCGTACCATTCAGACTTTGAAGGATATGTTGAGAGCGTACGTGATTGATTTTTTTTTATGGTAGTTTGGATACTCATCTACCCTTAACTGAGTTTTCTATAATAATAGTTATCATTCGAGTGTTTGATGTGCTTTAATTGAAGTGTTGTATGGAAGAAACTGTAGGTCACCTGTCTTTGGGCTGAAATTAGAGAAATTCGGTCGATTGGACCAGAATTGGTACAAGAGACAACTAATAAGGCGATATTGATTAAAGAAAAGCTCAAAGCGGCTAGAGATTGCCAAAAGAGCTATGTTGGCAATAAGCATACACATTTAGAGTTTGAGGTTGGAGATTGTGTGTTATTAAAGGTATCGCCTTGGAAAGGCGTGATTCATTTTGGAAAGAAAGGTAAGTTAGTACCAAGGTATGTAGGACCAATCAAGATCTTTGAAAGGATCGGCCCTGTAGCTTATCGGTTAAGATTGCCCAAGGAATTGAGTAGTGTGCATGACGCATTCAACATGTCAAATTTGAAGAAGTTTTTGGCGGATGCTAATCTGCATGTGCCATTAAATGAAATCAAAATCGACAAGACTCTTCGTTTTGTTGAGGAAACTGTAAAGATTATGGACCGTGAGATTAGGAGTTTGAAGCGTAGTAAGATATCACTTGTGAAAGTTCATTGGAATTCAAAGCGTGGTCCCGAGTTTACTTGGGAGCGCGAAGACCATATGAAGTCTAAGAATCCTCAGTTATTTGTTGATCGTGCTGTTGAACCGGCTAGTTAAATCTCGGGACGAGATTTCCTTAAGGAGGGGATACTATGACACCCGTGATTTGAGCAAGTTAGTCATACCTTTAGAGTTGGCTAAGTGTCTATACGTGTTATATGTATGTGCTATGTGGCTTTATCTATGTGCATGAATTCATTTTGAGATGCGTGTTCATTTCAATTTTTAATGAGTTTGGGGTATTTTAGGGTATTTCCATTTTTGTTCACGTGTAGTGACAATGGAAATGAACGACGTGTTTTCATGCATTGCTACGTCAATTTGTGAATGATTGTGTGTTGGATTATTATGGAAGGTATGTCTTAATGGAAGTGAATTAGCCTCGTAAAATATGAGAATTAGTAATGAATTTCTAAATATAGAAAGTATTTTTAGAAATGAAAGTTATAAATAGAAAGTTGGTATTTAGTTTTTCATGCAAAAAGGTTTACCAAATTTGCATAGGTTTTTGTAGAAAATCTAAGGTAATGTAGATATAAGTATAATTAATAAATAGTGAATATATATATATATATATATATATATATATATATATATAATAATATTTATATAAAACATATATATATCTAATATAAATAATATATATAGGGGATCGTTCTTTGCAGAACCAGTTTTTTGTACAAAACCTACAGAACCAATTTGGACCAATGAGAATTATATATATATATAATTGAATGGTCCCATATATATATATATATATATATATATATATATATATATATATATATAGGGGACCGTTCTTTGCAGAACCAATTTTTTGTACAGAACCTACAGAACCAATTTGGACCAATAAGAAATTAGTATTATTATTTCTTTTTATCTAATCCAAAAGGGCATATTAGTAAAACATATTTTCACCTTTCTATTTAACTTTATTTTTATAAAAATTCGTTTTTTAAGACTTATAATTTTTGAAAAAATTAAAAAAATATTTTTTTTAATTAATTTTTTTTACATGCATGTTTTCGAAAAAACAAAACAGGTGCATATATGTTTTCTGTAAATATTGTAAATTTACATATGTTTTTTGCATAACATTGTTTAGCCATCAAACTTTTTTTATTTTAAATGGTAATTGCACATATATTTTTAATGTACATTTTTTAATCTTTGAATTTTATAACCAAAAACATGAACATATACATGTACTTTCTAAATTATAACAAACCAAAATATAAGTAGAATACACAAAATTTGATATCAAATAAAATACAATTTAAATACAAATGTATTGTTAAGTACAAATGTGCAAGAGATTCAAAAACATGTATGCACTATTCGTAGAACATACATGCACTCTTCATAGAACATACATGCACGCTTCACAATCTGATCAAATTCGTTAGAAAATAAGAGTACATTCCAAAAAAACATATATGTGCAAGACTTCTAAAAACACAAGTACATCCATCCAATGATCATCTTCATCTCACGCCGCCTATCGTTATGATTGAATGATCCTCACTAAAACAAATATATAAAAACAACAAAAAAAATCGTACTATCGTTGGGGCTATCTTAATAATGAGGGTCAAATGGCGAACCCATTGACGTTTCGTGGAGTTAGGGACACTTTAATCAGTATAAATCCAAAACTCGTCGAAACGCATTCCGAAGAGGCCTCTTTATGAAAAATCCCTAGTAAATAGTACTTTGTTAAAAGCTTATAATTCTACATAGCTCAATCACCAACTAATGGTTTTTGCGTTACAAATTCGCTTTAATAAGTAAAAACCGTTTTATAATTTCCGTTTTTCGTTAAAACTGGCGTAACTTTCGCGTTTTAAGCCCGATTCTGGCGTTTCTTATGCCCATCTTTTCGTATTAGGACGAGTTATCATAATTTGACATTTTCGATATTTTGCCTTGGTTGAACAGTAAACTTTTACTGTTCACATTCGACATGATATTTTATTAAAATCGTTTTTCGGCGTCGTTAAAACCCATACAATGTAGTATTTATTCGTTATTGCTCCGTTTTGTATCGAATTCTTTTCGAGGACGTTTCTCGTTTTTGTCAAGTTCAAATAATTTTATAGAGTTTACAAAAATATACTTTCTCGTCATAAATAGTAACTTTATAAAAAAATAGTTTTATAAAAGTCATTAATTGTCGTTAAACTCGCGAAAAATTCCTAAACTTGTTCGTTATTAATTGAAAAATTACGATTTCTTATCATTTGGGAATACTAAAAATATGTATATTTGTTAAATATCATCTCTTCTGTTTATAAATTTTTATAAAAATGTTTTTTATAAAAATTTTCTTACGGACTTCGTTTATTAACGTATACTCGTTTTGTACAACGTAACTTTTTCGTTATTAATCCGTTTAACCAAGTTTTTACTTTTCGGAATTCGTCGTGAAATGAATTATCTTATAAAAATATAAAATAACATATATTTTTAAGGCACTTTGGGACAGAATGTTTAAACTAAACATTCAATAGTTCCATTTTTGACCTTGTTTTTATGTTTTACACATTGTTATTACTTTTTACCATATTAACCATAAGTTTTTTATCATTTGATATAACCTTTATTTTTGAAAAAAATTTGGGGGATTTTTTTTCTTATAACCTTATAAAGTCATAATTACCTTAACTTGTCTTATGTATTCTTTAACTTGAAACATATTAATAACTATAAAACCCGCATTATCCCTATTCATGTTTACACCAAAAACAAAATTGATACAATATTTTATCCATCATTTTTTAACATGATATATGTAATAATTAAAACATTATAAAAGTAATCCATATGGGATCATGTCATGTTTAAATCTCATTTTCATGATAAAATCCTAAAATGGTTAAGTGATTAACACACTAAATAGAAATAAACATTATGCTTAAAAAAAAATGAAGATTATAAGAACATAAAGAGTTCAAGTAAAATCCTTATGAGGTATGATGAATGATGATAAGCTAGTGCCTAAAACTTATTTTTAGCCACAAAACCCAAAGGCTTGCACAAATAATAACCATTGTTTTATTAACAAACCCTAATTCCTTTTCTTAAAAGTAATACCTTGGAAAAAGCTTAGCCAATGCTTGGGATCACCTTAGAATACCTTAGAATGGATGTGTATAGGAGTGTATGGGTTGTATAAAAATTGATATGGGTTCTGCTATGTGTGTTGTACTTGATGCCTGTGGCATTAAGAGGGAGAGCAAAAACGGGAAGTTTATGCTGATTTTTATAAAGTGTTTTAAAGCAATGAATGGTGCTAACCTTTCTTAAGTATAGATGTACAAGTATGGTGCAAGACATGGTCAAAGAGACAAAGTAAGGTTCAAGTAATGGGTCTTGGTCTTAGGTATGGCCCTTAGTCAAAGTATGCTAGGTATGGTTAGGACATGATGAAGTATGGTGCATATATGACCAAAGTGGATAAGTTTTGGTATAATACTTGTCCAAGTTGCAAGATTTTCGGCAATACATAAGATGTAGATGATATATTTTGTAAATTTTATGTATTGGGTATAAAAGTGGGTATTTGTTGAAGCGTAGAAAAGTTTTGGTGGTTCCGAGAGTGCCTAAACGCAATTTATCGCGAAACGTATAATTTAAGTATACGATAAAAATAGAATGAACAAAGTTATATACTTCATCCTAAATTACTTATATATCCCTTGTTTAATGTAAACATTAATTCGTTTATGCCAGATCAATGAACGTAATTTTTAGCTTTACGCGATTTAGCTTAACATTTTATGATTTTAAAGCAAACGCGTACAATTCAAAAGGTACATTGTGGATTTATCGTCGTCGTCTAATGACTGAAAACACAGGGTATGTTATAGATTCCCCCGTTAACGAGCCTTGTCCTCATGCGCTCACAATGCAGCACTTGACGACGATGTGGTCTCGTCGTGAAGAGGTTGTGGTTATTTTCTTCTTGAATTGGTCTTTACTTTATACGCTCCCTACGTGTACTCAGGACCTCTCTTGGAGTCCATAGAACTTTGACCATGGGATCCGACTTCTCTTCAAACCGATTTACCCTTCTCGGCCCCACCATTCTACAGGTTTCCTCAAAAATTGTTGAAGCTTGTCATCAAGATGAAGTCCATCCAACGGTAACAGCGAATGGTTCGTCGGCAGTAACTTTTTCAGATTAAGATACATGAAATGTTTATGAACTCTAAATCAACTATTATGGAAGTTCAAGTGTAAGCAACTTCTCTATCTTTCTATTACCTTAAATGGTCCCCAAATACTAGGGGTTCAACTTCCCCCGTTTGCCTAAACGTACAATCCTTTCCAGGCGAAACCTTGAGACATAACTTTATCCTCGACTTGGAATTCATTGGTTTTCGCTTCAAGTCAGCGTAACTCTATTCAATTCGTGTTCGATCCGAGCGGCTTGCTCCTTTGTTTTGATCTGGATGATTTTCTCAGTGGTTCTTGAATCAGTTTGGCACCGAGTATTTTGAGCTTCTCCAACTCAGTCCAAACAAACAGCTGTGAACGGCACTTTCGACCATAAAGTGCTTCAATTGGTGCAGGCTTTGATGCTAGCGTGATAGCTATTGTTGTATGAAAACTCGACTAATGGCAAATGGTTAACCCAACCCTTTCCAAAGTCGATTGCACAAGCACGCAACATATCCTCGAGAGTTTGAATGGTCCTCTCGCTTTGCCCGTCTGTTTGTGGATGGTACGCGGTACTCATATCCAAATTAGTACCCAAAGCATTTTGAAGTGACCTCCAGAAATTTGATGCGAATCTCGGGTCGCGATCACAAATGATTGAGACAGGTATTCCATGTCTCGTGACCACCTCCTTCAGGTACATTCTTGCAAGTTTATCCAAAGGATCAGTCTCTCTCATTGGTGTGTAAGATTGCAGACTTAGTGAGGTCGAGGTAAACGATTACCATATTGTGCATAGCCTTGAGATGTCTTAGGAAGCTTTGTGACAAAATCCATGGTGATGTTGTCCCACTTCCATTCGGTTATTTTGTGTCTGTACACATCAATCTGATGGCCTGTGATGTTCTGCCTTAACCTTAGAACAGGTCAAAGCACTTCGCTAACTAAGTGGCTATGCGGCTTTCATGTTGGTGCCACCAATATAGCTTCTTTCATGTCTTGGCTACCATTTTTGTCAGGAACCGGAGGAATAGAGTATTTAGATTTGTGGGACTCGTTGCATGATCACATGTCCGCAAATCGCCATAACAAGGTAACCGAACTCCTGCCATTGAGGGCATAGGGTTCCATTCATAACTTGGTGCCAACTTTTGTTCTCTAGTTGCATTCTGGGGATTTAGGCTTTTTCAATCACATTCCCCAAAGTCTTCACTTCTTAATGTTCTCAGGTTTTTTGCGCTTTAGTCCGAGCATTTAAGATCTGTTTGGGGAAGATCCAAGTAATAGTCATGAATAAGCTCGAACTCTTAACGGTCGGATTCTTGGTCTTTCATGTTCAAGCACAACAACGAACTTTGTTTCCGGGTTATAACGAATATACGTAATAGCTAATCCTTAGCAACCTTCTAACCATCTGCGTGCTCATGTTTAACTCACTTTTTGAATCTAAATGTATTGCAAATCTTGTGATTGCGTGAACACCGTTAACTGTTCATAATATACATACGTCTCTCCCAGATCTTGAGAGCGACAAACACCACTACACCAAGTTCTAAATCATGAGTCGTATAAGTTCTTCTCATGAATTTCTACCTGGCGATGTTGATTAGAAATCACCTTTTCTCTTTGTATCAAACACAGCGCCCAATCCTTCTTTGAAGTGTGAAGTATGCAGCATGATATTCTTCGCTTCCTTCAGTGTAATGTAAGGATTGGTGCACTCATAACTTCTGCTTCTAACAGTTGGGAAAGTGCTCTTTTTATCGCCCCCACTCAACTTTACTTTTTTTGAGTAAGCTTAGTCATTGGATTTGGCGATCTTTGAAAACCCTTAATGAATCTTTGGTAATACCCAGCAAGAACCTAAAAATTGACGAATATCCGTTTGTAACTTAGGTGGGTGATGTCCAATCTTTTAATGGTTCAATCTTGGCTGGATCCACATGAATACCTTCACTAAAATTTTTAGATTAATCATGAGAGGAACAGAACTTTTGAAATCCAAATTCACATTTGGGAAAACTTGGCATACAACTCCTCCTTCTTAAAGCAATTCTAATATTTCGCATTAAGGTGTTCTTCAATGTTCTTGTTTTGTTCTTCTATTATTTAAGAGTATCGTCAATAAGAAATTACGAATTTATCCAGATATGGTTTACACACCCGATTCATAAGGTCCATGAATATGGATGCGTGCTTTGTCAATACCATAGGCATAACTTGAAATTCGGAATTGGCCATAAACGAGTTCTGAAGGCATCTTTGGTAATTGTCTCTTTTTCGAACACCTCATTCGTGGTTTACATGACTTTGGTCGATTTATGAGTAGACACTCGACCCTTGAAGAGATCAAATAAATTATCAATTTGGGGAGTGGATAACGGTTCTTCACGTCAGTTTGTTTAATTCCCGATAGTCAATGCACATCCGGAATGATCCATCCTTCTTCTTGACAAACAAGACCTAGAGATCCCCAAGGTGAGGAACTGGGTCTTATAAAGCTTTATCGGACAATCTTTTAGTTGCTCAGAAGATAAATCTTTCATCTCGGAAGTGCTATCGATAGGTGCCCGTGCTAAGGCTGCAGCACAGGGACCAATTCAATTTGAAACTCTACTGTCAGAGTCGGAGGAAGGACCCGCAAGTCCTCAGGAAATACATTCGGGAAAGTCTCAAAACTATTGGTACGCCTTTAAGTCGCTTCTTCTACCGAATTGTCCTTTAATCCTCTTTGCGTAGTGACCATGTGCCAAAAAGATAGGAAATCCTTTTTGCATGTACTTCGTGTTTTCGTGACGAAATGATATTTATTCAATGTTGCATTTCGGGTTACTCCGTCACCATGTTGATTAGGTTTTCATTTCCCTATGAGGGGATGCAAACAATCTTCTCGGCACACGCAATGACCGCTTAGTGTTTCGCCAACCAATCCATACCGATTATAGCATCAAAGCTACCAAGTTCTACCGGCATTAAGTTGATTTCGAATGGGTGACTTAGTAAATTCTCTAATGGTGAGCAAATTCAATAGCAAAATTGTCTTAGGGCGACCAGTAATGTGTCCTGGCTTCTCGGCTTAGGATTTGGTATAAGATGATGCCCACTTTATAGTAAGACGGAGTGAAGGTCTGCCTAGTTGATATGGTTACTAATTCGATTTCTAAAAGTAAACGCGTTCTATGAATACGCACGCAAAACATGATATAAGTAGAAAATTGTTTCCTTAAGAGGTTTTAAGAGTGACTACTCTCAGCACGGCATGGTACCTTCCTGAATTATACATAGTTGATCAGGCCATGTATAATTGAGGACTAACGATGCATTGCTCATTTTCGTCAAAATAGCGTTACTAATGTCATGATATTGTGGAGTAGTTTGTAAGAGTAAATAAGAACCTAAGTTAATATTGATCGAATTCTCATAATACGATAATTTGATAGATAATTCGAAATCATTCGTACAACTGAAATTTTTAGAGAAATACAACGAGAACTCCTATGGAGATAAAGTCTAAGATAGTTTCAACTTAGGATTTACTAGGCAAAGCGAGACAACTTTCTCTTTTAAGCCTTGATCTCATCTTTAATGTTGTTAGGATCTTGATCTGTTTCCCCTTCTCTTAAGGTATGCA
>BQNB010017049.1:0-68679 GCA_026074375.1 Tanacetum coccineum | reverse complement strand
CCAATTTCTTTCGTAATAGAGCACATCGTCGACAATATAGACCTTCAACCGGGTTTCCACACTTGGAACAAATATGAAGGGGTCGTTGAGACGAGTCGAGTGTTTTATTAGGATCACGAACAAACTTGTATACGAAATCCCCTTTAGAATAACCACAAGATTTATTGTACAAAGCTCCACAAGACGAACATTCTTTAATTGTGTAAATAGGATTCAAACGATAATTGAGTGACACCATAAGAATTAAACAATATAGAGGGATAAGAAGAAGAATTAAATGGCAAAGAGGTTAAAGGAGTTATTTTTGGTTTTTCTAGTTTTTTAAACAACATATTTTATTAAAGGACAAAATGAGACCGAATAACTTAAACCAATAATCAACTTGCTTCACGGTAGCTCTCTAAAAGAAAAACGCACAAAGGAGCGGAGGAGCGGGAAAGCGCGAAGCTATTAAAAACCTTCTCCTTTCGGGTCGTAGTTCCTTGGAACAACCCTCCTTATACCCCTCTTATAGTTTGTTAATCTCTTAAAGGTGAGCCGTACTTCACAAGTGGCACAAAGGCAAGTTTTAATCTTTTTATATTAATTTTTTTTAGTATTTGTGATTATTTGATAATATATTCACAAAAATCGAGAAAATAAAATATTTTTGTATTTTATATTTTTATAATAAGAAGAAAATATTCACAAACGCAAATGATAACTTCACGAGGAAGGCTCTTCAAGGCACACCAAACTTCAACTCGATAATCGTCTCACGACCTCCCCGGCAGCGGTGCCAAAAATTGACACCTTTAAAACTAACCTTTATAGTATATATATATATATATATATATATATATAAGGATAATTCCAAAAATATCAATAATAAGAGAAGAAATTTCCAAGAGGCTTTTGGAAGGATTTTCTTTTATCCAAAGCAAAACCCTAAAAAACCTTTCCGGGTCGTTTCCCGACGAGGCGTGAATTGAGAATCGAGTATCAGTTTGGGGAACAATGCTTGAATATAACAAATTTTGATTGGGTTTTCTATATCTACGGGAAAAAGCAAGTAAAAGGCAATCTAAACTAAAAACGAAACAAAAACGAATTTAAAAACATAAATGGAAACGTAAAAACGCGACTCGAAAACCTAAAACATGAAATTTTAACCCTACACATGTAAATTTAATTTTTACAAGTCCTAAAAAATGATTTTTTAACTTTTTATAAATCCTAAGTGACTAAAATGCAAGAACAAAGAAAAGTAAACCAAAAACGTAAGCAATTAAAGTAAAAAAAACGAAGAAAAACAATAACGGGATCCAAACCCGTTCTTTAAAAAACCAAATCCTAAAAATTTAACCATACGAAAGCAAAATTAATTTTTAACAATCCTAAATGATAAAAGAAAATTTTAAAAAAAAGAATTATATTTTTTTGACTTTTTAATAATTTTTTAAACAGATTTACACTAAATAAAAGATTAAAAATAGTAAACTATTTTAGAAAAATCTGAAAAATTTATGAAAAGTAGCTTGAATAGTGCTAAATCTAAGAAAAATAAAAGGGTGAACACAACTTATTAAATAAGCTACGAAATAAGCCCAAAATGGCTTATGGCTTAAAGGGCCAAAAAGGCGTGAAAAGGATAATGTGTGCAAAGTAAAACGGAAAAGACCCAAGGGCAGAGTGGTTTGTGTATGTTGTGTTAAATATGTTGGTAGAGGGTGGTAGAGGTCCAGGGTTCGAGCCTTGGCTCACATTGGACTTCCCACTTTCCCAACATATTTTTATTTGCAATTTTAATTTTTGAAAAAGATTAAAAACACTAAAATAAGCAACTTTAAAAAAATAACTTTTTATAAAATAACTAAAATAAGCACAGAAATAAGCTCTAAAGGTGACATAATTGATTTTTTTAAGCTAAGGGAAAAAAAGCTGAACTAAGGGCCTTTTTTAAACTTAATAAGCTAGTGAAAAAGAAAAATAAGCTAAAACAGATAGTAAACTACACCTATTAAGCACTAGGTCACACAAATAAGCAAATAAGATAAGCTAAACTAAGCTTAAAATGACAGAATTCCTCAAAAGGTGTTTAAACTAAAAATTCTAAACTAGAAGAACTCATAAGCTTGAATAAGCTCTAATCTACACTAAATAAGCTAACAACTTTAAACACTCTAAACATAATAAGCAAATTAAACACTATAGTAAGAAAATACTTAATAGTGAAAGCTCAAATATGCTCCCCACAATAAGCAATTTTAATTTGTTTCTGGCTAAAAGCTTTTAACCAAACAGCCCAAAAGGCACTTTTCTAGCTTAATTTTAAGCTAGAAAATGGATCCTCATAGCTTAGTGGCTTATACCACTAAAAAGCTTATGAAATAAGCTACAATAATCCACAAAGAAAAATGAGTTTGAAATTTAAATAAGCCATGAAAAAGCTTGATGAAAAAGGCTGATTACTCAAAATGCATCTTTTTGGTTTTCTTTGAAAGACCAACTGGCTATTGTAGCCTTAATTTTAAGCTAGTAAAATAAGTTTAAAGTATAAAATAAGCTAAAACAGATAAGTTTTATACCATAAACTACTTATAAAAGAAATTTAAAAAGCTAAAACCTATTTTAACTTATCTAAATTTGCATTTGAAAGATGGACTTTAAACTTTGAAAAAGAAGGAAAATAGTATAGAAATTGACATAAACTTAAACTGGCAAATGCAAACTGTATCTTCCTACATTTTACTGCTTTATTAGGCTTCCTTATCAAATAAGCTTATTCAAAACTATTTTTATGCCACCGATTCACACAACTTTTAGAGAATACCTTAAAACTCACTTATAAATTTTAAAACCATTAACATCAAATTAAAATGACTTATAAAATGCTTGCTAAAGTTAACTTAATAACCCAAAGTAGCTTTACACCCCTTTTGACCCATTTTGGTTCTTAAACCAAACACCCCTTTAACTTTTAAAATCCATTTAAAATTGAAAAACAGATTAAGACAACTAAAAAGAACTTAAAACAGATTAAGCATAAGACATAATAAAGACATTTAAGCAATTAAAACACAAAATTAAGCAGTAAAAATAAGCAACAAGAAATTGACAGTTTTAAAGCAATATCAGACAGTTTTAAAGAAAAACATGAGTAAATGATATCTAAACAACAAATAAGCATACATAAGCAATAAACGTTAATGATAATAAAAAAATAAGCAGTAATAAGCAATAATAAGCTAATGAACAGTAAATAAGCTAAAAATAGAAAAGTGAGGACTTACAAATCCCTTTGCTTAAACAAGGGCTTTAAAAGGCTCAATAGAGCTTATCTAACAAGCTCCAACTTATATTAAACAAGCTGGTAAGTCCATAAGCCCATCCCTTTTGGCTTATCATCCATAAAATCAAGCTTTAGTATTTTGAGTGATTTTTCTAAGACAATGACAAGTGTCTTAATCAACAGGATTAAAAGTGCTTATATAAGACTTGACTTATTTTAAATGATTTTGAAAAACATACATTAAGAATTAAAGGTATTAAGCATAGAACAGAATTACAAAATAAAAAAAACACTTGAATTTCATTAAAAACTTAAAAGTTACAATGCTTTGAAAATTAAAAACAGGAAAGTAAATAAGCTAAAAAATTTACACTACTCCTAATCTAAATTACACTAAATGTCTTTATTGTGTGAAAACACACACACTTTATAGCCGTTCTTGGTACTCTTGGCCATTTGAGTTGTGTTTCTTATGTGAGAACAATCCAACTTTCAATCCTAGCCCTCAATCCCATCTTGTGATTCTTTAATTCAATCACAGCCTTTGAATTTGCCCTAACGAATCAAATCCCTTAGGATTGCTAACGTGGTTGTCCTAACATGGGGAATAGGTTAAATTGGAGTTTGTTTGATTGTGGGGAATAAGTTAAAAGGGTTTTATCATTTGATTGCAAGTAGGACATGTTGACAGGGGTGATGAATAGTGACATGTTAGGTTTGGCGGGAAATGTTTTGGGGTACTGTGCGTTTAATTGTTAAAGGAGTTAGGGACTAAAAGGATGTAGGGTGAAATGGTGTATTGGATGTAGGGATTAAACATGTTAGTCCTTAAAGACTAACGATGCAAAGGGGTAAAGGGGTAAAGGGGTGTAAAGTTAACTGGGTTAAATGGGTTTGATTTGGGCCAGTTATGCTGTTTGGGCTAGTTTATTAAATAAGGGGGTTTGGGCCATGTTTTAATTATAAAAAGGTGTTGGGCTTATGAAATGGATTAAAGAGAAATGGAAATGGACTTGTATAATTATTAAAAGGCTTAAGGATTTTAGTCATGATATTTGGCTGACGTGGCCGATTAAGTGGGGTACGGGTTGGCCTGATAAGATTTCTTCGGTTTCATCTTTGGCTTTGACTTGTTGACTTTTTGGGTTGACTTTGACTTTTGAATTTGACTTTTTCATGCTCTTTTCATTCCCGTGCTTGGTTTTGTCCGTTTTGGCTTGATTTTTGTCCTTTTTCTGAATATCCGTTACTTGCACAATCATAAATCACAAAACACATAAATACAATGTATTTTTGGTATATTTTGGTCATTTTAGGCACGTTTTTATAGGCAAAAGGTATGTGTAATTAAGCACATACTAGAAACCTTTGGATATCCTTTGCTTATGTTATCTATTTGGAGAAGTTGTTGGTTGGCAGAAGTAAAATCAGTCGTATCTGTCCATTCTTAGTGCCAAAGTGTGAAATGCAGCAAAGAAAAACAACAAGCGTTCTGTAATTTGCTTCTTACTTCTCAATTAATGTAAGTTTGCCGATTTTCATGAAATATATACTACATTTAACAGTTATGTTTAATTGCTAGTCCATGCTCCACTTATCTTGTCCGAATTATATTTTGTCTTTCATTTTTACTTGTTCAATTTCCTATTACAATGCATATAATTATCTAGAAGCTTGAATTCATGATTCACACTTTCCATGATTTTACCCGGAAACTCAGCAAGTAATCCTTTATCGGGGAAACCCTGTACCCACAAAAAGACTCACATTGCTAAAAATTACAAGCAACTTCTTCTGAAGGGCTTACTTTGCTTTGTCGTGGGGTGCATCTCTCAACCGATTGAGGTTAATGGCCCCATGATCTCTTACCAGGCGGTCAAGGGAATCCTACATATTAGCAATAATCATATGGTTAGCTAGGGGGCCTTTAGTCTGCTGTTACAAATTAATACGTGTATGGATCTGGCGACAAGGTGGTCTGTGAATGGGTTTTTATAACAAAGTGGTCTGGGAATTGGTATGGTTACACATATATTAATTGTTTCTCTTTCATATATGATTAGAAGAGAAAAAGAGCAATGGAAACAAAACAAGGTCAAATTGGTACACTTCGAATGTGTTTGTTTGTGACAATTTTACAAATGTACCGGTATGTGGTACTTGCCTACAACAAGAGCGCCACCCTGCTTCTGATATGGCTGATGTTACCTGCTGACATTAGAGGTATTCATGTTGTTTAAGGATCTTTATGCTTGCTATTTTTATCTCTATGGTTTATCTTTTTTACCATTTATGAGTAAAAGTGTTGAAGTTACAACTTTTAATTTTCATAGTATCAATCCATTGCTTAAAAATTTGGTATCTTCCACATCGCTCATCAAGTTCCTCTTTGTTAATTATGTATTTGTCATGGACCAGCTTTTAAAGCTCTTTTTCAATGTTTTATAGGGGATCACTGGATTCTTATGTGGTACAGAGGGTCCTAATAGTTCAAGTCTAAGCTCCTCTACGACTGTATGTATTTACTCCTCTTCTTAGTTGTATCCGCCTTGAGTTCGACATTATTAGGAAACCAAGCGTTATGATAAGTACATTGATCTTAGGTTTATACCCGAGCTTTCTGTGATCTTAGGTCTAAGCTCTTTATTCCTGCATATCGGTGAAGTTTGGTTGTTAGATTTCTCAAGTGAGAAGCAAGCTCTATAAGCTATTGATATTTTGCACTTCAATTGAAATTAAAGAGTCATGATTATAAATGATCCTAATATATTATATATTTGGTACATACAGGAAACGTTATGCTTGCAGAAAAGCAAAAAGATGCTATGAGAACTAAAGTAGCTCCACTACTACAACATGTACAAGACCAGAAGTTGCAGAAATTTTGTGAAGAACCTTAAACTTAAGGTAATTAGCTATCTTAAGATAAAGATGTCTGGGTTGCTAATGGGTCACTTTTAGACTTCTAGTACGGGTTGAAATGGGCTTGGTCAGATGACCCGGTATTGATTAACCACAACCAATGTTGAACCATTTAAAAGTAAACAGGTCGAATATGTTGGGTTTTACGATCTAATTAACCAATTAATTAACACGAGTACGCAGCGGAATTAAAGATCACATGTAGAACACATTAATTAACAAGGATAGAAGATGTATACCTTTTAGCACGAAACCATACACCGCTTAAGGTAACCATTAACACCATCTTCTATATACGCGTGTGTGTAACGTCACACGCGAAAACCCTCCAAGATCTAAAGCAAGATCTCTCCAAGTCGACACACAGAATACGTTCTTAGCAAACAATGAAGTATGCTAGTACTAGTAATGATTAGTAAATAATTACTACCATTCTTAAATCAATCAACATAATGATCAAACCACCTTGGAAGTGTTTCGATCTCCAAACTAAAACCCTTAGGTTGTTTGGACGAATCACACGACACAAGGGAAACAAAAACGAAACCCTTGTGGTTTCTTCCTACGATCGCACGGCACAAAAACCAAACTGAAACCCTTACTTGGGTTGTAGTCGTCGAACGCCAAGGGAGAGCTCAAAGGGATCTTTAGGGTATTGAATTTCTAAAAACACACACAAGGAATAAACCCTAAGGCCTCCTTATATAACCCTTGAGACTTGGCTTGCAAGTCAAGCTCTCTTAATCCTTTTGGGATTAGTGTTCGACTGACCTAAGGCAAAAGGGGTCAAACCGTAACTTCCTTTTTTTAGTTATTTTTTCATATTAGTCCTTACCTTTTAACTTTTAAACATTTAACTAATATATTTATTTATCGTTTACTAAAAACACTAATTAAACATTGTTTACGTATTAACGTGTGCGTCCCCTTAGGCTCGAATAAATAATTCGGACATATATTATTTACGATGGACATATTCCAACAGCTCCCACTTGGACATGTAAATAATATAATAACATTGGTAAGCGTCTAGCAACACGCCAATGCTCCCGAAATATTCGAGTATGGTTTCACAGGGCATGAACAAATGATTTATGAATTTACAATCCCTTTGTTTCTGATACCGTTGTTAAATTGGATATGGATCAATGTCATTCCATATTTAACGATTCTGTTTCTCATATATGAAGTAATCAAGATTACTGAAAATCAATGAGACATATCTACATGAGTTTTCAGGTACGGCCATACACACATCTGATTATTTCTATGAGGGGCCCAGTGGTATCTTCTTCAACAATTTGAAGGAACAAATTCTATATTGACTACAAGTGTCTAGTCATCATATGGCATAAACCATTCTGACATAGCCCTTATTAGTTAACTTATTCAGGACAACTTAATCTATATCAAGAAGGGATAACCATATATGCTAAACCTACTTGCGTCTCAAGTCTAAGGATTTATGTAAATAAAATCACGTACAAGATTCACTTGATGATGTCGATCCATAAAGTGATGTTCTTATGGCGGGGAAATCCAATATTCATCTTATGAATATCATGTGAGTTTGGTGGACTCATCCTTAATATTTCCAATATCACCAATCACTAAGAATTGTCTTAGTTTAACAATATTCCCATATTGTTAATCGACAACGGATTAATTTAGAATAATATATTTATTATTCATGGATATAAACATGCAAATATAGGACACAATTTATAATATAAAATAACAAATTACCAACGTATCATTATCATAAAATAAAATTGTTTTAACATCCTTTATCTAAATACTAAAACACAGATCTACATGAAACTACTAGCAGGACGAAGCCCCATGCTCCTAGCATGTTGAGTAAGCTTCCTATTTGATAAAGCCTTTATAAAAGGATCATCTAGATTGTTATCTGTGTGAACTTTATGTATCCCCAAATTGGTATACAACCTGCACTTATAATACACTAAGTGTCTACTAAGTCTCGCTTAATGATTCTTATCTTATTACTATGTGGCCGCACTTTTATTTCTCAAGAAAAGGCGTAAAACTATGTCACTTTTATTTCTCAAGAAAAGGCGTAAAACTATGTTGCTGAATTTTCAGTCAACTTTACAAGACCGTATCTATTAACCTATAAAAGATACAAGGATGGGGCTTTTCAACCCCAAGAAAGAAATTTAAGTCTAGTTTCAGAAATTAGGCCTTTAAATCAAACCATTTACCAATACACATGAAATTGAGTTTTTATATCCATAACTCAAACAGAAAGTCGCTGAATTTCTAACGCTTACGGTTTTGGCCATAAATCCAATTCTATAATAGCAATCAAGTTGAATACAAAGAGAGATGAAAGATTATGTTGTCTAGTATTTAAATATGTTTTAAAATCCCAACACTTTAGTGCAAAATTTAGAGTTAAATCCCTTTTTCAAACAGTAGTTCAGAACTGACTAGTTTTCGTAAATCGGTCATATCTCACTCATCCGGAGGAGATATGGCTCTAGCCAACTCGACACGTGTACTTTGAACTTATTTCCACAACCCCATCTAATAATTCAGACCTTCTTAGGCCAAAAAGTTTGCTGAAATTAACCCATTTATAATGCTGGTCTGCAGCAGTCCCAAGTTTTCCTACCAAACACTAATTTTAACGTATTTTCCAAATCGTAATAGCTATTAAAGTGAATCCACTTGAAGAAGTTAGATTAAGATGTATACTAATGAGATTAGCTTTATTATCCTACATTTTAGAGTATTAACTTGGAGTTTAACTCGTTTTCTAAACAACGTTCCAGATTTGACTAGCAATCGTAAAACGGCCATAACTCCCTCATCCGGAGGAGTTGATAAACTATGCAATTCGCCATACGTAGCTTAGACTTATACCTATCCAACCATGAAATTTATTCATAGGCTCCAGGCCAAAAATTATTAATAATATCTACGTTTTGCTACAGATTTAAAAACAGTCCCTAAAACTACCTAGAAATCCCATCAATACTTATCCAAATCACCAATTATTCACTTGTAATGCTATAACATATCCTAATAACATATCTCACACATCAAAACATGATGTTCATGATCAAAACCAAAATCAAACAAACCAAGAACATGCATGCTTATAAAAGATCAAAATCAAGCTCAGGCATGAAAGAAAATTAATTCAGTGAAAGGGTTTAAAAATAACTTACAAAACAATTGATGTAGTAATTGATAAAAAAAAACCCTCCTTGTCCTCCTTGTTTAGCCGAAACCCAAACAACCTCAAAAGATTAAACCCTAGCTTTTCTTTTAATTAAGTCTTGCAATTAAACCCTTATAGCACCAATTGAACATAAAATCAATAAAATCCTTCAATATCAAAAATCTTTAAAATCAAGAATCTTATAAAAACCCTTGCATGATTAATTTGAGGTTATAAAGAATGGTGGGGATTAATTTAGAAGTGATTTGGGATTGAATGAGAGTGATTTAAGAATCAAGATTGATAGATTTTGATGGTTTTGGGGGTTTGGTCGTCGAACAAAAGAGGGAGAGATGGAGAAGACGATTTTTTTATCTCTGTTTATGTGTGTGTTTATGTTTTGGTTATAGAAAAAAAGAAAGGGAGTGGGTTGGATCCGGTTTACATAAAAAGGGGATGTGGGCTTTTATGTCTAATTTTTATAAAAGGGTTACTTGGGCTTGGGTTATATAAAAAAATATTAAGAAGTGTTTGGTTTTTAGTTTTTTTGGAGGAAATACAAATATAAGGGTGTGTTTGGTTTAGGATTTAGTAGGGGTAAAATATAATAAGGGGGTGTTTGGTTTCTAGTTTTGATGGAGCATAAAACCATTAAAAAGGGTGTTTGGTTTATATGTTACGTTTATAAATTATATTTTTTATTTTTTTATTTTTCTAAAACATTTATTCCACAATATATGTTTTTTTTAAAACACGTAGTTAAAATATTAAAAATTATAAAAACACTATTTTGACGCGGTTTCGGCCAAACACAGATAAAAGTCGAAAAGCATTAAAACAAAAAATAAATAAGCTCTCGAAGCTAAAATATGGAATTATTGATTTCTCAAACGTTAAAATAGATAAATATTCAAGGCACGGTTCATAACTAGCTAAAACAACGATTTTCGTTAAAACGGCTAAAAATAAAAATAATAAATTCCATAAAAATTAGAAATAGAATTAAGACTCGGTTAAAATGTTGATCGTAAAATAGGAGATGCTACAGTCTTCCCACCTTTTAGGGAGCGCCTCCGGTGGCTCTATTTGACTTTATCTCCATAGGGTTGTGAAGGTCGATACATAATTGGAAATAGCCATATACACTAATTACGAGTCGATGAAGTTCATATTGTCAATTGTACAACGCAATAAATGATAGCGATTCGAATGTAAAGGCATGAATTATTCGTATGGATATAATGACTTGTTATGAAGAGACCGTTACGCCCATGTCGAATACACATTTGGAAACAATCAAATGAACAAATTGGTGAACGAAGAAAATGAATTATTCGTACAAACGGGTTACAAATCGAAAGAAAGTTGTTTGTACGATTCCATTCCACTTAAGGAACATTCAATTTACATACAATCGTTTTTACATCCAAAGGAGGTCCAATCCATGTAAATAAGAATTAGAAATTTATGGTTCAGTGATTTATAATTTCCTTATTCAAATAAAGAGGCGTCCCAATTCATTTCAATAAGACATTTATAAATCATCCTTCTTAAGCATGGCCGACACGAAACACAATATCAAAACAATGTTACAATAAGTAAAAAGGAGTGTCTACTTGACGGCATGATTCTTCAAAATCATAAGAAGTAACAAGAAGAATAATAAGACGTTAGTCAATCGCGTTCCAAGGGTAAGTGCCAAAAGAAGCACGATCCGATGGTTGCGAGTTTAAGTCGTTTCACCTAACTGGAAGACTTAAAACGATGGATTTCGAAATCACATATGCGAATCAAAAGCATAATAAAAGATTTCAAACTTGGAGTCGAATGTTAAAATAACTAGTGGAATTAACAAACTACGCCGAATTTCGATATCATCAAAAGAGAATAAGGTAAGGTCGCGAAATTTTTTTTGAAGTTAATCGTAAAAGATCAAAAAGAAAATAGCTCATATGTATATGTATCCTTATATAATACCAGTATCAACGCTTAAGGGAGTAAATGAGAAATCAGGAAGTATGTGAAAGTCAGGGTGGTCAATATATAACCGATCGATATAAGGTAAATAGTATGACGTCATAAGATAGACGTAGGAGGGTGAAATCATAACTAAGTATTATATACTAATTATTAATGTAATAGCAATAGGGATGCAAAAGAGAGCATATAAGTTACTTGGGAGCAAGCGCGTATGGATATCGGACAATGGTGAAAGGTTCTTAAAAGTTTTTGAAAAACGGTTATAGTTTAGGTTTTGAACGGAACCTGCGTTCTCTAATAAACCAGGGTCTTATACCACTCCTGTCCCCCACCCCTACCTACTCCCACCCCCTCCCTACACCTCCGTCGAAAATTGGGAGATTATTCAAAAATTAACCGAATTACTCAAAGTTTTTAAAGAGGCAACAACTTTATTATCGGGTATTTATTATCCCACGAGTCATATGGTACTCCATCAACTTTTTGCAATGTGTTCAAAAATAGGCGAATTCGAATTTAGTGGTCCACCATATGATCTTATGGTTGCACCGATGAAAGAAAAACTTAGAAAATATTTCAAAGAAATTCCACCGGTAATTACATGTGCCGCCGCATTGAACCCATGCTTTAACATTAGCGGGGTGGAAGTTTTTATTGAGAAGATTTCGATTGATTTGAATTTGTACGAAGAAGACGTTAACTTTGGAACAAAAGCACAAGCTTATTTTAATGAATGTTTCAAAAAATTATTTGATATTTATTTTAATAAATATGGTTCAAGAAATGTTTCAACGACTTCGGCTCCTTCATCATCGTCTATGAGTACGAATACTAGCATATTCCATACGTTAAGACAAGAAAGTGTTAAACGGGCTAGGAGTGACCAAATCGGTACTAACGAATTTGGGAGATATACCGGAACCGATAACCGATTGGATAATCTTATGGAACAAGAAGAATTTAACAACTTTGTCTTTTGTCTGGTATGGAAAGGAGGCAATCTCAATTTCCCGTTCTACTCTATTATGGTCGAGGATTTCCTACGCGTACATGCTTCACGGTAGCTTCGGAATCAGCTTTTTATCTAAGTGGAAGGGATGATACAGATACGTATGAACAAGACTAACACGGCATCTTGGAGATGTGTATTTTGCTTGAGGGTCATAGACGCACAAGATCGTTATACAAAACACTTTCAATCTTGAAGGCGAATGTTTTGAGACTCGAACAAACAATTACACGAGGTCGAGTTGGAAATGGGTTATCCAATCAATATTGCCGATGAAGAAATCGTTCTAGAACAACAAGCTATGTCCGGTTCCGGTTCCGGTGACTCCGAATAAGACTTCTATTTAATGTATTAGCTTTTCGATGAATAAATCGCTTAATGTATTAGTTTGTGTTTTAAGTAGTTTATGTTTGATGTTTATTAGTTATTTTATAAAGTGAAGTTTAGTGCAATTTATTTATTTATAAAACGATTGGCAAAAAAAAAAAAACGAAAAAACTCGGAGAGGTTAATATAAGTTCGGGCGGTGTAATACAGTGGCTCAATTATTTGTGTTAAATCACCTATGGGCTATTACAAAACACCCTGGCCCAATATTAAATGAAAATACAATTCATAACACCAAGATTCATTATCAAATATTCAAACAGCAACATTTTGTTACCTTAAAAAAATAACCGGTTACTAACCGGGTATTCAAACCGTAACCGGTTACTAACCGGTTCCAACCGGTTAGTACCGGTTAGGGTTTTTCGAGTGCAAAAGTCTAACCTAACCGGTTTTGTACTAACGAGTTGACCGGGGTTTTGGACCAAAACGTGTTAGTAATCGAGTTTAGTATTGGTTACGGTAAATTAACCGGTTTGTACACGGCTCTCAGTAGGTATTGTAATTGTTACATTCTTTAGTGTTTGTGTTTTTGGTATCAGCAAGTCTTGTTTTGGAGCAATTTTATTGACGATAGTGGTGTTGGGTTTTATAAACCTAATTAACACTTAAGTAAACACGATGTACGCAGCGGAATACATGATCACGTGTAGAATACATACTTAACAAGATAGAAAACATGTACCTTTTAGACGAAACGATCTACCGTTTTTAAGGTAACCGTAAACACCGTCTTCTATATACGGCGTGTGTATATACAACGCGTAACCACTTGAATCAAATGTATGATTCCTCTAAGCTGCCTCCTCACTTATACGTTCTTTGCAAACGACTAGTGGTATGCTAGTTCTAGTAGTGTATAACAAAACGATCTTTATTCGTCTCTTGATCTATCAACTTACGAACTAGGAAATCACCGCAAGTTGATAATGGGGAATAACCAAACAAACTAAGAACTTCATCCTCCCCCACTCCCCCCCCCCCCCCCCCCCCTCAAAAGTGTTTGTTTGTTATTGTTGATTGAATGAAGACAAACCAAAGATTTCAAAAATCTTTGAAAGCCGGTCAACAAAGAATCACAAAACAGTAGTCGACTTTTGTTTTAGTATTTTTCAAGTTATATATTATAATGAAAAACCAAACCCATATATATATAGACTTGATCTCCCAATCCTTGTGGGATTATATGTTCCAGCCAACTAGGAATAAAAAGAGTAAACCGAATCCCTATAAACTTTCGGTTTTATTATAAATTGTCCCTCACGTTTAACCATTTATACGTTTTAACTAATTATTATAATACTTGTTAACTTTTACCGATGTTTTGTTATACATTTAATATTATTAAGTAAGATTTTCTCGTCATGTTAACATATAAACGTGTGAGTCCCCACTTTGGCTCTGAAATATTTTCGGACATATATTAATTCATATATGAATATATTTCCAACAGCTCCCACTTGGACATGTATGAATAATATAATAACATTGGTAAGCGTCTAGCAACACGCCAATGCTCCCAAAAACATCCGAGTGTGGTTTCACAGGGCATGAACAAATGATTTATGAATTTACAATCCCTTTGTTTCCGATACCGTTGTTAAATTGGATATGGATCAATGTCATTCCATATTTAACGATTCTGTTTCTCATATATGAAGTAATCAAGATTACTGAAAATCAATGAGACATATCTTCTTGAGTTTTCAGGTACGGCCATACACACATCTGATTATTTCTATGAGGGGCCCAGTGGTATCTTCTTCAACAATTTGAAGGAACAAATTCTATATTGACTACAAGTGTCCAGTCATCATGTGGCATAAACCATTCTGACATAGCCCTTATTAGTTACCTTATTCAGGACAACTTAAACTATATCAAGAAGGAATATCCACATATGCTAAACCTACTTGCATCTCAAGTCTAAGGATTTATGTAAATAAAATCACGTACAAGATTCACTTGATGACGTCGATCCATAAAGTGATATTCTTGTGGCGGGGAAATCCAATATTCATCTTATGAATATCATGTGAGTTTGGTGGACTCATCCTTAATATCTCCAATATCACCAATCACTCAGAATTGTCTTAGTTTAACAATATTCCCATATTGTTAATCGACAACGGATTAATTTAGAATAATACATTTATTATTCATGGATTTAAACATGCAAATATAGGACACAATTTATAATATAAAATAACAAAATACCAACGTATCATTATCATAAAATAAAATTGTTTTAACATCCCTTATCCAAATACTAAAACACAGATCTACATGAAACTACTAGCAGGACGAAGCCCCATGCTCCTAGCATGTTGAGTAAGCTTCCTATTTGATAAAGCCTTTATAAAAGGATCATCTAGATTGTTATCTGTGTGAACTTTATGTATCCTTATTTCGCCTAGTTCAACACACTCGCGAACATAATGATATCTTCTATGATAGTGTATGGCGCCTCTCTGAACCCCCGGTTCATTAGCATAATGAATTGCAGCTGAATTATCGCAGTACATATTCAAAGGTTCATTTATCGTTGGTACTATACCAAGCCTTGAGATAAACTTCCTAATCCAAACAACTTCCATGGCAGCTTCTAAAGCAGCTATGTATTCAGATTTTGTAGTAGACATTTCAATGGTACTTTGATTGGAGCTCTTCCAATCCACTGCGCCTCCATTCAAAATGAAGACATATCCTGCCTGAGACTTCGTGTCATCTCTATCAGTCTCGAATCCAGCATCGCAATAACATTCAACTCTAAGTTTTGTGTGTAACACCCAAAAAATCATAACAACGCAACGGAATACCACTTGGGGTGCTACTTCATAGCATAAAGTACAAGTTACAGAAAACGACTCTAAGTGAGACGTTTTGAAAAGTCAAACATTCAATAATTTTTTATAAAATATCAGAGTTACAATAGGTCCCACTTGTACTGTATTAGAAAACATTGTCAAAACGTTTATTTAATGGTACTCAAATTGTAAAGCCTTCAAAAATATATTTGTATCCGCGCGACTCGAATGCTCCCAATGCTCAGCTAGCAATATAATAACCTGAGAAAATACATGCAAAAACGTCAACAATAATGTTGGTGAATTCATAGGTTTAAGTAAAAGCAGTTATGAAATAATTTAAGTAATATTTCAGTAAGAAAAGTAGCGTTACAATACTTCAACGTATTATTTCCGAAATCCAAGTAGTGATTTAGTAAATCAAGTAATGTTTAGAAGTGGACCACAAGATTTAAGTAACAGCAGACTAAGTACATATTCCGTAGTCCAAAGGAGGTATTATAGACAAGGGAATCAAATTCACCAAGTCTAAATATAAAACAAGTATTATTGCAGTAAGCTCATGACACCGAACCTTAACACATAATATAATCAAATCAGTAACCGTAATATATGCCCCAAGCAGGAAAAAGGATGCTGCCAAACATCCAACGTATTATTAAAATGTTAAATGCGCCACATGGTTATCTAGAAACCATATCCCGGGCGGGGATTGTAAGTCCCGGTAGATCTATCCACAACACTCGCGTTTACTCAGCTAGTATTTAACGGTTCATGATAGAAAAGGGGACTTAATTGGCAAAGGGTACTTAGACAATAATATGATCTGGAATAGCATACAATTGAAAAACACTTATGTCCAATGTAAAACAAGTAATGTGCTTAAAACTCTCAGTTTTCATATATAAGAATTCAGTGATCTCAAATCATGTAGTAAGCAAATCAAGCTTTAGTAAATTCATGAGTAAACAACCATGTGTTAAAATTCATGTAACGCTTAAGTAGCAAAAATTAATAAATTTGCTTAGTAAACGAGCATGTATTCTCACCCCGAAAAACAGTTTATGAAAACCATTAAAAGAGAAAAGGTGGGGCTATGAACTCACCGAGGAGTGATGAAGACCAAAAGTAGATGAATCATCGGACGAGCG
Source organism: Tanacetum coccineum (assembly GCA_026074375.1). Classification (NCBI taxonomy): domain Eukaryota; kingdom Viridiplantae; phylum Streptophyta; class Magnoliopsida; order Asterales; family Asteraceae; genus Tanacetum; species Tanacetum coccineum. Next base: position 51,962 of record BQNB010017049.1, on the reverse strand, counting down.
AGAAGCATCTAAGCACAACCTAAAACATGTGACGCGGCTTAGAATGCTAAATAAGATTGATACGTAAAAATAAATCAAATGATCACGAGATATGTTTCCGAGATATGCATAGCATTGCATTATAACTTAACCGAAGTATTTTTATCCCCAAATTGGTATACAACCTGCACTTATACTACATTAAGTGTCTACTAAGTCTCACTTAATGATTCTTATCTTATTACTATGTGGCCACACTTTTATTTCTCAAGAAAAGGCGTAAAACTATGTTGCTGAATTTTTAGTCAAATTTACAAGACCATATCTCTTAACCTATAAAGGATACAAGGATGGGGATTTCACCCCTGGAAAGATAATTAAGTCTAGTTTCCAAAACATTAGGCCTTTTAATCAAACCATTTACCAATCCACGGTAAATGAGTTTTTACTAATCATAACTCAAACCAGAAAGTTCGCTGAATTTCTAACGCTTACGGTTTTGGCCATAAATCATATTCTATAATAGCAATCATGTTGAATTCAAAGAGAGATGAAAACTTATGATGTCTAGTGTTTAAACATGTTTTAAAAACCTCACACTTTAGTGCAAAATATAGAGTTAAATCCTTTTTTCAAATAGTAGTTCAGAACTGACTAGTTTCCGTAAATCGGTCATATCTCACTCATCTAGAGGAGATATGGCTCTAGCCAACTCGACACATGTACTTTGAACTTATTTCCACTACCCCAATAAATAATCCAGACCTTCTTAGGCCAAAGGTTTGCTTCAATTAACCCATTTATACTGCTGGTCTGCAGCAGTCCCAAGTTTTCCTACCAAACATTAATTTTGACGTATATTCCAAACAGTAATAGCTATTAAAGTGAATCCACTAGGAGAAGTTAGATTAAGATGTATACTACTGAGATTAGCTTTATTATACTACATTTTAGAGTATTAACTTAGAGTTTAACTCGTTTTCCAAACAATGTTCTAGATTTGACTAGCAATCGTAAAACGGCCATAACTCATTCATCCGGAGGAGTTGATAAACCATCCAATTCGCCATACGTAGCTTAGAATTATACATATCCAACAATGAAATTTATTCACAGGCTCCAGGCCAAAAATTATTAAGAATATCCACATTTTGCCACTGATCTAAAAACAGTCACTAAAACTACCTAGAAATCCCATCAAAACTTATCCAAATCACCAATTATTCACTTGTAATGCCATAACATATCCTAATAACATATCTCACACATCAAAACATAATGTTCATGATCAAAACCAAAATCAAACAAACCAAGAACATGCATGCTTATAAAAGATCAAAATCAAGCTCATGCATTCAAAGAAAAATTAAATCAATGAAAAAGGGTTTAAAAATAAACTTACAACACAATAGAATGAAATTAATTGATAAAAAACCCCTCCTTGTCCTCCTTGTTTAGCCGAAACCCAAACAACCTCAAAAGATCAAACCCTAGCTTTTCTATTAATCAAGTCTTGCAATTAAACCCTGATACCACCAATTGAACATAAAATCAATAAAATCCTTCAATATCAAAAATATTTAAAATCAAGAATCTTATAAAAACCCTTGCATGATTAATTTGAGGTTATAAAGAATGGTGGGGATTAATTTAGGAGTGATTTGGGATTGAATGAGAGTGATTTAAGAATCAAGATTGATAGATTTTGATGGTTTTGGCGGTTTGGTCATCGAACAGAAGAGGAAGAGAAGGAGAAGACGATTTTTTTTATCTCTGTTTATGTGTGTGTTTATGTTTTGATTATAGAAAAAAAAGGGTGTGGGTTGGATCCGGCTTACATAAAAAGGGGACGTGGGTTTTTATGTCCCATTTTTATAAAAGGGTTACTTGGGCTTGGGTTATATAAAAAAATATTAAGAAGTGTTTGGTTTTTGGTTTTGTTGGAGGAAATACAAATATAAGAGTGTGTTTGGTTTAGGATTTAGTAGGGGTAAAATATAATAAGGGGCGTTTGGTTTCTAGTTTTGATGGAGAATAAAACCATTAAAGAGGGTGTTTGGTTTATATGTTACGTTTATAAATTATATTTTTATTTTTTTATTTTTCTAAAACATTTATTCCACAATATTTGTTTTTTTTAAACACGTAGTTAAAATATTAAAAATTGTAAAAACACTATTTTGACGCGGTTTCGGCCAAACGCAGATAAAAGTCGAAAAGCATTAAAAACGAAAAATAAATAAGCTCTCGAAGCTAAAATATGGAATTATTGATTTCTCAAACGTTAAAATGGATAAATATTCAAGGCACGGTTCATAACTAGCTAAAACGACGATTTTCGTTCAAACGGCTAAAAATAAAAATTAGAAATTCCATAAAATTAGAAATAGAATTATGACTTGGTTAAAATATTGATCGTAAAATACGAGATGCTACACTGTGCTAGGATTTCCACCATAAACCAAGAACATATCTTTAATATTTCTTAAATACTTAAGAATGTTTTTCACAGCAGTCTAGTGAAGTTCACCTGGATTCTGTTGAAACCGGCTTGTTAAATTTTGCGCGAACGCAACATCAGTTCTTGTGCATCTAACCGCATACATAATGGACCCTACAGCCGAAGCATAAGGTACATTTTTCATACGATTCACCTCTTTAGGCGTTTGAGCACCTTGTGATTTGTTCAAGTCAAGTCTTTCTTGCATGGGAATGGTACCACGTTTGGAATTATCCATCTTATATCTCTTTAAGATCTTATCCATGTAAGCATTTTGACTAAGTCTAATTAATCGCTTCGATCTATCTCTATAGATTTTGATTCCAAGAATAAATGCCGCTTCCCCTAAATCTTTCATAGAAAAACACTTTCCAAGATAATTCTTTACACTTTGTAAACTTGGAATGTGATTACCCATGATTATTATGTCATCAACATATAAGATGAGGAATGTAACATTACTCCCACTAGCCTTTTGATATACACATGGCTCATCAAGATTTTGATCAAAACCAAACCTTTTGATTTCCTCATCAAATCTTTTATTCCAGCTTCTTGATGCTTGCTTAAGACCATAAATGGATCTTTGAAGCTTGCATACTTTTCTGGGATGTTTAGGATCAACAAAACCTTCAGGTTGTACCATATAGATATCTTCATCAAGATAACCATTTAAAAAGGTTGTTTTGACATCCATTTGCCATATCTCATAATATTATAGAACGCCGCTATAGATATGAGAATCCTAATAGCTCTAATATCAGCTACGGGTGAGAATGTTTCTTCATAATCAACCATATAGGTTTGAGTATAACCCTTTGCCACAAGACGAGCTTTATAGATGTGTACATTGCCATCCATATCGGTCTTCGTCTTGAAGAGCCATTTGCTCCCAACAGTCTTAGCATCAGGAGAAAGATCAATCAAGCACCAGACTTGATTCTATCATGGATTGTATTTCCGCATTCATAGCATCGACCCACTTTTTAGATTCAGGATCTAACATAGCAGCTTTATAGTTACGGTTTCTCCTCTCAGACACTCCATTATGTTGTGGTGTGTGTGGAGGAGTAAGCTGTTGAACAATTCCATTAGCTTTTAGATAATCTTTAAACTCTTGGCTAATGTATTCGCCACCACGATCTGATCGTATTGCCTTAATGGTCTTCCCGAGTTGATTTTCAACTTCATTCTTAAACACCTTGAATGTTTCAAAGACTTCATGTTTATGCTTAAGTAAATAAACATAACCATAACGACTATAATCATCCGTGAAAGTAATGAAGTAGCTAGCACCTTGTCTTGACACATGTCTAAGTGGACCACATACGTCAGTATGTATTATTCCAAGAAGATCTTTTGCCCTTTCGTTACTATGAGGAAAAGGTTTCTTTGTCATCTTGCCAGATAAACAAGATTGCATTATCAAAATGATTCATCATCCGATGATTGTATATCCATCTTGTTGCAGCTGTTTAAATACGTTTCTTTGTTTTATATGAACAAGACGGCAGTGCATAGAGAAGTAGGTCCAAGTTACCACTTGACTCTTTTGTTGCTAAACATTATAAATAGAATTAACGTTGGTGCAAGGCTATGCATATCAATTTCATAAATACCATTACGAGCAATAGCATTAAAATAAAGAACATCATTCTTAAAAACTGAAATTCCATAATCCGTAAAACATTGAACAAATCCATTGTCAACCAAACAAGAAACTGAAACAACACCTCTAGTTATAGTAGATGCATAATGACAATTGTCTAAACAAATCACAAGGCCATTAGGCAAAACTAAGTCAAAACTTCCAATAGCTTTTACTTGTGCACGAACTCCATTGCCCACGTACAAGTAAAGAGCTCCTTGTTTCAGCTTCCTTTCAATCTTAAATGCTTGTTTTGTGATACAAATGTGAGTACCACAACCATTGTCATACACCCATGAGTTATTATTAGGGAAAGAAAACAATTCTATTGTGAAGATACCTGAAGAATTGGCCGAGCCAACTTGCTTCTTTTTCTTCAACAACTCAGCAAGATAAACATGACAATTCTTTTTTCAATGTCCTACCTCCTTACAATGGTGGCAGGCATCATCCTTAGCTTGGCGCTCCATAGCAGTACGCTTAGGGTTTTTAGGCTTAAGGATATAAACCTTCTTATCCTTTCCTTTGCCTTTAACCTTATTCTGGCCTTTTGCATTAAGCGATTTCTTATTGGCCTATGGAATTTTACACCATTAATCATTCATTACTTGTGGTGTCAGCCTTTTTAGTAACACCTTTCTCATACTCAATAAGCATAGCATGAATTTCACCAATTGTCTTCCCCATGTTATGCATATGTATTTTTGCTTAAAGTCCACAAAATCCTTTAGTAAGGCCATTAAGAGGATTAAGCCAATGTGTAAATCTGGTGGATAGTACTAACCATGACGCATTGCCAGTTTCTCCACGCTAGTATCGCCTTTTCTTCGCATCTTAAGGACATAGTAAGCAAACCGGTTTACCCTTCTTGTTTGCAATGCATAGGGAAGTTTGGATTAAGTCAAACTCTCCACTCAGCTTGTTGTCTCAAACATAGTTTATGCTCTGGAATCATGTCATACGGATAGTGCTTTTCAAACTGTCTATGTAGTTTAGGGGTCATACTCCCAAGCATAATACAAGCAATCTAAGTATGAGCATCATATAGAGCTGTCCACTGAGCCACAATATCTGGTTCAGCAACAGGCTCAGGAGTATGAGGTAAAGGCTGTTTAATGACATGCATTTTCTTCTCGACTCTCAAGACTAACTTAAGTTGAGCAAACCAGTCATTGAAATTATTACCAGAAAGTTTTTCTTTTTCAAACATCGACCTGAAAGCCGAATGCTTTATGTTTTGAACAGGTAGTGCCATCTACAAAAACATAAAAAGTTTAAGAATTTGGTATTTTCGATAATGCTCCTTGAAGAAAATTAACTACCCACGTTTATTTAAATAAACAATTAATTTCCTAAGATTATGACCCAACTTGACATACCCCCACCACATCAGTTGATCTGCTAGTGATGGTGTATTCAAAAGGTAATCAACGATTGATAATTCATCAACTATTGCATTCCTAGACATATGAGACTACTTTATTACAATATACATCTAGGTAGCTTGTTTTCATCCATCTATGCCGCGTGTTAACAGGTCTAACCAAAACAACGCTAAGTTGTCCAATCAAAAACAGTAATTATGTAACACTCACCGTCTCAAGGAAAAGCGTATAATTACCTTGCGATTGCAAATCTACACACGTCTCACGCATAGTAAAGAGCAATCTACAAGTGTTTTTACAAATTGGATGGCAACAACTTAGTTGAAAAAGGGTATTTTATTTGACGTGTCAAACATGTACGAAGAAGCATGCATACATCTTCGTATCATTGATTTTAATAAAAACTTTTACTCAATTAAGTTATTATTACGGTATCACCTATTATCATCGTATCTTATACATAAATAGTGAGACCTTAAAATTAACGATTCAACGTATCTTTAAATATAAAGATTTGCTTTTTATCGCGGGAAAATATTAAAGAATGATTAAAAATCATTCAAACCCTAGACCATTCGCGACTTCCTACATAGTATACAAGGTAAGGAAACTACAACGTAGTCAGGTATTATAGGGTAATGATGTCTACAAGACCGCAGTTCTTGATGGCGTCTCCCCGAACCTTATCCTTGCAACTATATAGTACTTTTGCAAATTACATCATTGATAAAAATTAAAACTTTAATTTAAAGAATATATTACAAACTATAAATTGCTAGTCTAGTCATGGAAGATTTTATATCAGATGTAAGCCGAATCCACTTTTGACCTTTTGCATTAGATAATCCATAATAAATCTTATTTCGATAATCATTAGTCATGTTTATGTTTTTTTTCCGAAAAACCCTTTTATTTTCTCACAAGTCAAGAACATAAAATGAACATATAAACATAACTTAAAACTAAATAAACATTTATTTAAACCACACTTAACAATCAAGGCATGCAAACATTAAATATGATCCTAATTATCTAATAATTAAACAATGTATTTATTCACATAAATATTTTAACTATTTTAGGCCCCATTAATTCAATAATAAGGGTCTTCCCGAATTCTTGAATCATGAATCTTACCAATTAAGAAAATATTTAAAATTATGTGAATCTTGATCATATTTAAACCAAATCTTTTTAAAACACATTAACAAGATTTAATATTTATAGTAATCATGATAAATTTGCATGATTTTAACCATGGATCTTACTTTAAGAATTAACAAAAATTAAAAATAATTAAACAATTAATACATCAAGTTTTATATAAATATTACTTACACTAGATCCGTCTAATTAATTTTATTAAACCATCAAGATCAAATCTTTTTAACATAAAACGCCCATCGGGGCATTAAAATTAATCACGAAACCCTAATTTGTTCAATTTTATTCCTTGTAATTAAAGATTCTACATGATGGCTCGTGATGCCACTGTTGAGTTTTACGATCTAATTAACCATTTAATTAACACGAGTACGCAGCGGAATTAAAGATCACATGTAGAACACATTAATTAACAAGGATAGAAGATGTATACCTTTTAGCACGAAACGATACACCGATTAAGGTAACCGTTAACACCGTCTTCTATATACGCGTGTGTATAATCGTCACACGCAAAACCTCCAAGATCTAAAGCACGATTCTCTCTATGTAACACGACATAATACGTTCTTATGCAAACAATGAAGTATGACTAGTACTAGTAGTTTTTTAGCAAACTGAACAACCTAACACCGCAACACTTGAATCAAATCAACACGCGAGCAAAAACCACCACGGTTGTGGTTGTGGTGGTACACGATCACCAAACAAAAATGAAACCCTTATGGTTTCTTCCTTCGACCGCACGACACAAAAACCAAACTGAAACCCTTACTTGGGTTGTAGTCGTCGAACGCTAAGGGAGAGCTCAAAGGGATCTTTAGGGTATTGATTTTCTAAAAACACACACAAGGAATGAGCCCTAAGGCCTCCTTATATAACCCTTGAGACTTGGCTTGCAAGTCAAGCTCTACTAATCCTTGTGGGATTAGTGTTCGACCGACCTAAGGCAAAGGGGGTCAAACCGTAACTTCCTTTTTTAGTTTTTTTTCATATTATTCCTTACCGTTTAACTTTTAAACATTTAACTAATATATTTATTTATCGTTTACTAAAAACACTAATTAAACATTGTTTACGTATTAACGTGTGCGTCCCCTTAGGCTCGAATAAATAATTCAGACATATATTATTTACGATGGACATATTCCAATAGAATATGCCACGTTTGTTGAAATTTTTTGTGATTATTGGCTTCCTAATATAGAAAGAAAAAGTTTTATGGCTTTTGAAGTAGCTTAATCTGTTTTAAATAGGCTAACTCAAACACCCTTAAGCTTAAGAAAATCATATATTTTATAATTAGGTAGTAGCTTAGAAATAACTTTAGCTGTTTATATTAGGCTAATCCAAACACCCCATTTCTATTAATTGACCTGTTGCTATAGTTTTAGTATATAATTTATGTTTATGGTGAAGGAACTGAACAAATTTACTTATGCTAAAATCCGTTTTCATAACTGGCTGAGTCATAGGTGAAACATAATTTACTACTCATCGTGCAATCATCATTGGATTGTATAAGCTCCAAGCAATATCGTTGTTAAGTAACATAGAATCACCCAGCATAACAGAATATGATAATCAGTTTACTAAATGCTAAGCAGGTATAGTAGGCAAGGGATTATTTTTTAGAATAATAACACATGCAATGGAAGGATGCCTTTAGAAAAAACCATGCTCAAATTCAACTAGATATTGAAGAGTGACGTTTAGATCTCACGTTACATAATAAGATTACTTGAACCTGCCCAGTTTTATTAGAAGACTGCTTTTAAAAATAATGGATCTTGTGCATGCTGAACCTGTCGCTAAGTGTATTTAAGTATGCTATCTACCACCATAATTTTTACAACTTCAGTGTGAAAATTCAATGTCTCATTTTCTGATTTCATATATTTTTTCAATTATTAGAATAATTACGATATAGAATGAGTCATAAATGGGGAAAACATCAGTTTTATAACTGTGGTCAAATGTCAAAAGTAAACTACTACAAATACTTATTAAACTGAAAATGACTTATCGCATGCTACACAGGATAATCACTGCTATGCTTGCTTTGCAATGGAACTCGACACGTAGGTCAATATCTTCCATCTTTTCTTATCGGTATGTCTTACAAAAAGTTTCTATTATCCTTAGCTAATTGTGCAACTTCCAGCGGATCCAGTTTCATCCAACCTATGTACAAATATTATTGTTTTCAATTTACTCTATGTATGTAACACCCTCAAAATGGGTCGCAGCGGAATAAGGGTCAGAGAGCGTTACATCATAGATCAATAGCACAAGATATGAGAACGACCTTTATATGAGACGTTTAAAATGATACATTGGATTAAATAAACTCGTTTGCTACAAAAGCTAGAAGCTTAAATTGTTCATTCATGAAAAGTAAAGATTTTAACACATAACAGAATAATCCCAAAATGTAATGCATTTAAATCTTCATGCAAAGTGGTTTCCAAAATGTTGCCTCCTAATATATCTTTGTTCTTGTACCTTATTGAACTGAGAAAATATGCTTTAAAACGTCAACATAAAGTTGGTGAAATCACAGGTTTAATAAATGTATAAAGTAGGACCGCAAGATTTCTAAAAGTGATAAGTAACGAATACAATATCATAAAAGTAATTACGAAGTGCATTAAGCTCATGACACCGAATCTCGACATGTATGCAATTTAATGCAATTAAGGCCCGCGTAGATGTTCAACCCGCAACATCCAAATTGTTCCGACATGTATACATTCGTGTTTCGGACCTTCTAAACTAGTAAGAGCTACTCACTCGAACGGGGATATCAATCCTAAATAGATCCATTCATAACATTCGCGTTCGCTAACTAGCAACTGACATTTCATGATAGTGGACAATAGTGGGTTTAGCTACTTAGGCCAACTCGTAACTTGTTTAAAAGAGTACTTGCGTCCAAACGTAAAACAATGCATGTTTCTCACCCATAAGTTGTAAAACAATATAATTGTATAAAAGCGGGGCTATGAACTCACCGAAAGTAAGTGATTGATTATATAAATCAAGAAGGTAAATCGTCACGTCAAACCCGAATGCAACCTATTTAATTGTAGGTCGTATGAGTATAAAGTATTATACATAAATAAAACATCGCATGTTATATAGTTTTACCTCCACCTAATAGTTTTTGATGAAGTTATAAAAGTTGGATTAATAATTAAAGTGTACTTTGTTAAATAAAAGTAAGTACATTTGGATCCGTAAAGAAATATTGCAAATGTATTATTTAAAATATGATTTAATCTGTTTATTAATTATATATATATATATATATATATATATATATATATATATATATATATATATATATATATATATATATATATATATATATATATATATATTATATAATTAATTTGATTATTTTATAAAATAATGTGTAAAAATAAAAATAGTGCGCGCGGTTTTAAAAACCTTATATCTTCATCGTTTTAACTCCGTTTTATACGTTTCTTGCGTCCACGACTTCGTATTAAGAAAATCTATCAAAATATTATATTTATAAGAATTAACCCTCTGATGAACAGTAACATTTACTGTTCATAACAGTTTATAAAAACCATTTTTATGTAATTAATTATATATAACTTGTAAAATACATAACTTGTTCATTTTAATTCCGTTTCTCGAGTTTCTTACGTCCTTGGATTCCTTATGAAAAGTAATATATTTATAAAACATTTATTTTTATATATTAGATCTATAACAGTAGGCATTTGTATAAAATAACTTTTATAAAATCACTTTTATACGCTTAATTAACGTAAACTTGCAAATGTCATATCTTCCTCGTTATAAATCCGTTTTTCAAGTTCTTTACATGCCTACGATCCTTGTAATATGTACTATTTTAATAAAATATAAAATGTATAAGTTAAAAGTCGAATTCAAACAGTAGGTTATAAAATTAATTAGGGTTTTGTGATTAATAAAACAAGTTTTATAATTCCTTTTATTTAGAAACTTTGCACCATTCTTTCACCAAGTGTTATACCATATTTCTCACATATATTAAGTCTTATAAATGTCCACAATACTTGTCCAAATGAAATCCATGTCCTCATGATATTTTTATACATAAACTTGTAAATAAACCTTCAACACATTTTAATTTGTAAACTATCTATATAATTTATTTAACACTTATACCAAGCATGTACTTTTATTTCAAGTATTACTTCACCATGTACATAAGTGAATTCGAATTATATAAGCCTCAAAATACTTCATATATCACAAAAATGAATCTAGGTGGTGTTTAACATATATAACAAGTATGTACACATAAGATAATGAATGAATGGAAATGAAATACTTAAATTAGACCTTATAGAAGAGATGTGGAATGATGAACACAAGATAAAAACCCTAGCCAAGCTTCCAAATCCAAAACCCTAATCAAGAAAACCCTAAATATGTTTTCTTGATTAATCCTTGTTAAACCCAAATCCAAGCTTGTAATAACCTTGAGTAACCTTAGATGATCTTAGAATGAACACTAGAATACTTAGAATGCTTTAGAAAATCAAAGAATATGAAACCCTAGCTTATAAATGTTAGCCGTGGGTTTTGGCTTATTTTTGAGAGAGTATGAGTGTTTTTCTTGTAAATGAGAAAGTGTATGAGTTAGTTACATGTGACTTGCTACTTATAGCATCTTGGGAAGTCTTAATACTACCTTAAATCAAACCATGGGGTGTTAGTGGTTTCAAGTACAAATGCAAAGAGCTCTCCTCCTCCCAAGACCCTTCCATCTGGTTTCAAAAGGGGGGAAAGGACTAGTGACAAGCCAATTTATGGAGATGTGTTATAAAGGTACTAGTATGTAAGACTTATTAGTTGTAAAGGTAAAGGTTTAGTGGGTTTGAAGTTTATTTCATGTACATATCTACCATGATCCAGATTTATTGCTTATTTGATTTATAAATAAGTAAATTTTTGGATATTAGGTATAAAAGTGGGTATTTGTTTGAGTATAGATGGGTATTGGTGCTTCCGGGTATGCCTAAATGTAATTTATTGCGAAACGTAAGCGTTTTACTTAACCAATAAAAATAAATTATGAAAAGTTATAAATTATACTCTTAATAATCATATAACACTTGCTTGAAGTAAACTTTAACTTGTTTGGTGTCCGTTTACGTTGAATGATGAATTTTAGTTTACGCGATTTAACTATAAGATAATAATTAAAAGCGAACGCATAAAACCCTAAAAATAAATAATGAAAATAATTGAGTCGGGAAATGACCTGAAAATGTGGAATGTTACAGTCTTCACCCGTTAGAAGAGCCTTTTCCTCAAGGCTCAAGTTGCAACACTTGATGAAGGTACGGGTTTAGTGAAGAGATGCGAATACTTCTTTGTTATTGTCTTCGTGTTCCTTGTGAAACTCAGGACCTCTCCTTGAGTTCCATCGAACCTTGACAATTGGGATACGACTTTGCTTCAACCGTTTGACTTCTCGATCCATGATCTCTACAGGTTCTTCCATAAAACCGGAACTTGTATCCAAATGGTGTCCTTGAAACGGATCGGTTAATGGTTCGTATGATAAACATTTCTTCAGGTTGGATACAATGAAACGTTATTGTGAACTCTGTTCAAACTTTGAGGAAGTTAAGCTTGTAAGAATCGGTTCTATCTTTCTGCTCCTTGAAAAGGTCGAATTTCTAGGTGTTAACTTCCAATGTTTGCCAAAACGTACGACCTCTTTCCAAGGTGAAACTTTGAGCATAACTATATCCCCAACTTGGAACTCCATCGGCTTACGCTTTAAGTCGGCGTAACTCTTTTATCGGTCACGAGCGGCTGCATTCTCTGATTTGATCTGAATAACCTTCTCAGTTGTCTCTTGGACCATTTCTGGACCGGTGAGTTGAACTTGCCTGACCTCGGCCCAATAAACAGGTGAACGACACTTTCGATCGTAAAGTGCCTTGAAAGGTGCAGCCTTGATGCTAGCGTGATAACTGTTGTTGTAAGAAAACTCATCCTGTGGGCAATATGTCTATCCCAACCTTATTTCAACGTCGATCATAAAGACGTAGCATATCCTCGAGAGTTTGGATAGTTCTCTCGCTTTGTCCATCAGTTTGCGGATGGTACGCAGTACTCAAATCCAAGTTAGTACCCAAAGCCTTCTGAAGTGACCTCCAAAAATTAGATGCGAACCTAGGGTCACGATCACAAATGATCAAGACAGGTATTCCATGCCTTGTGACTACCTCCTTCAGGTACATTTCGCAATTTCTCATGGAATTAGTCTCTCTCAATGGTGTAAAGATTACAGACTAGTGTTAGCCTCAAAATTTTGAGTCAAACAAGAAGTTCGTTCTTTATATTAGGTCTTCGGTCACTTAATTAATTATATGTTGTAATAGGCTAGAAGGGTAAACGGGCTCGTAAATGTAAGCTAATATTGTATGTGTATCGGGCTAAAGCCCAAGTCAATCCCGAGCCCGGCCCAAGTAAAAGCCCACACGCCCCATGTAGTTGTGTAGGGTATATATACCATTTTCCTCTATGGGAAATGGTGTTGATTCTCATTTGTTATTTTCTCATTTGTAAGAATTAACCAACTATTTTCTCTTACTTTCTACTTTCTATTCTCTCTAAAATTTTCTTTCATATCTTCTAATCTTATTTTCTTGATTCAAAATGCCGTGAAGTGATATTGGGTTACGACTTGTGTATCAAGAGTCTAAACCGGGGGTGTAGTGTATTCGTGCGTGTTGTGTTTAGTTTTTTTTGGTTCGTGGTGGGTTATTGAGCTTATTCACGTCCGGTTTATTTTAAAGTTTTTTTTTTCTTTCTTTCGTAGCTTATTTCTTTTTCCCTTCCACCATTCGGCTTATTTGTGGTTTAGTTTTTTTTGTGGTTTCATTGTGTTCGAACGAGCTTCACCAACGTTGTGCTTATTTTCTCTTATTTACGTTTTCTGGTGTGGTTTAAACGTTTTGAAAAAAAAAACAAAGAAAACATAGATCCACGTTTTTAGCTTTGTTGTCCATTACGGTTTGTTGGTTTCGGTAAAAAGGACAAAATAAAAGGGATTATGTACGTTTGGTACGACTAGCGTTTTTTAATTGGTACCGAACTAGTGTTGGTCAGTTGGAACCGAACTAGTGTTTATCTATTGGAACCGAACTAGCGTTTATCTATTGGAACCGAACTAGTGTTTATCTATTGGAATCGAACTAGAATATCTCATTTGGAGCCGAACTAGATTATATCATTTGGAACCGAACGAGTAACTTTCATTTGGAACCGAAGGATTGGTTTTTCTATTGGAACCGAAAGAGTACTATTGCTCAAGCAGCCGAACGAGAATAATTCTTTGACAACCGAACTAGCATTTTTGCTTAAGGACCGAACTAGCATTTTTGCTTAAGGACCGAACTAGCAATTTTCCTAAAAGAACCGAACGAGAATAATTCTTTGACAACCGAACTAGCATTTTTGCTTAAGGACCGAACTAGCATTTTTGCTTAAGGACCGAACTAGCAATTTTCCTAAAAGAACCGAACGAGTTTATTCTTCAACAACCGGACTAGTTTAACACGGTTTTTTCTTGATTTAGTATAATCCCGCGAAATACTCTTGTATTTTCTCGGTTTAGTCAAGACTTGTAAAATCCCGTAAAATAGTTTTCCACAACAACAACAATCACTTTACCTGCTTAAGATCCTACAAATCATTTTTCACTTCATAATCTTAAATCATTCATCATGGACAACTCCAATGTAATACTTCCACAACCGGACCAGTCAAATGCATAACAACAAATGGAAGTTGGTTCAAGGGTCGTCCACCAATGCTTGCATACAGGTACGATATCACAATGGCGATCTCGGTTCTTACATACATTGATACAAGGCCAAATTGGTGATGCCTTACGGAAAGTTCATTCTCATAGGTCTTAACTCTCCAACGATTGTCGACTAAACAGCTGTTCCTGCAACAGAGGATTCTCCACCAGTTCCTTGTTACAACAACTGTCGAGTCAGTTAGATTATGACTCCCACCCTTGAAAACAGGAGCTCATTTTTGAATCAGAATAAAGAAGCGATTCATTTGATATGAACTGAATTGGAGATGAAATATACTCAATTGTTGATGCTATGTCAGACAGCTCAAGAAATGTGGGAAGCCATCGAAAGGGCTACAACAAGGTTGAATCACTCATTATTTAAGATGTCAAGACAAACTTATGTTGGGAGTATGGGGGTCAATTCACCTTCACGATGGAGAACATTTGAGTCTTACTTACACAAGATTCATACAAGATGATGAATGAAAATGATCAGAAACAATTTGACAGTTACTACGATGCAATGTCAATGTTCTATTTCTTCAACAACTTAATACCAGAATGGTCAAGATTTGTCACAATTATGAAGGGCAAAAACACAAGTTGGATGATAGTTTCATACCAATAAGCTCTTTGGACATTCTTAAAAACAATACCATAATGAGTTCATGAACTCCGTGCTGAATAGATTGGCCAAGAATGCTAACCCCCATTCGCACTTGTTGCTATGCTCAAACACTTCAAGACCCTTATTACAACATCAAAACCTCACAAATCATAGCACCAACATTAAAGCTTCACTTCCAAACCAGATCTCATGCAACTACAAGATACAAAGGCAAAGAGATAGCCAAACCAATCACACCACCATCTGAGTCAGCTTCTGAAGAAGACAGTGATCCTGAACAAGCTCAGAGGGATAAAGACATGCAGAAAAAATTTGGCTCTCATTGCAAAGTACTTCAAGAAACTCTACAAACCTACCAAAACAACCTCAAACTTCCTCATAACCGAAACAAGAAATGTGGATAATACTCCAAGGTACAAGAATGACTATTCGACTGGACAGGTTTAGGATATTCAGGGGGAGTGAATGTTGTGGGGCTAGGAAACTGTTGGTGGTCCAGTAGTGCAACAGTTGGGATACTGTGTTTTAACTGCAAGGTATTTGGTCATTATGTAATGGAAGGAAGAAAGCCAAATGGGTTAAAGACCTACACGTATCACATGGAAAAGATGTTGCTATGTAAACAGTATGAAAGGTGTTAACTTCAAGCAGAGCATTCTGAACTGGCTAGCTGATCACGGATGAAGCGATTGATGAACAGAGTTGGAAGACATTACAGTTATGGCAAGATTCAGAGGTTCCGAATGCAGACTCAGGCACAGACGCTAAGCCATTGGAACAGGTACAATACGATACTGACGATAATGTGTTTGCCAAAGACATACAACATTTTGACCAATCTGAATCCATTAGTAACACATGTGTAGTGGAAACGGGTGATAGTAATGTCACTCTTGACTCATCGGATATGTGTGATAATGATATTCAGGATGACCAAAATGATGTAGAATGTGATGATGAGCGTGTTGCACTTGCTAATTTAATTGCAAATTTAAAACTTGATGTCGATGAAAATAAAAAGATTCAAAAGCAATTTAAAGAAATGCAATGCACATTGGACTCAAGAGTGACTGAGTGCAAATTTTTTCTTGGGATACTAAGTAGAACTCTAGGGGAATCTAATAGTATTCGGGATAGTTGTTTAGTTGCACTTCAAAATAAACAGACTGAGTTTGAGAGGTACAAGGCCTTTAATGATCGTACAGTTGACTATGACAAACTTGAACATAAGTTAAATGAAACTCTAGGACTATTAGCTCAAAAAGAAATTGACATAAAAGAAGGTTTAAAAGTTAAAGCCTATGAAATTTCAGTTGTCAAAGAGAAACTCATGATGGTAGTAAAAGAGTCTTTTAACCAAGTCACATACGAAGGTCTTGTCAGGAGCGGAAAACAAAGGTAATAAGGGATTGAAGATTATGGAAGAAAAAAGTATTGACAAAATGATATTCAATGGAAATCAGTTAAGTTTTTGATTGAATTGTTTATAAATCGGAGTCAATCAATCCAAAACCATTCTTATGTTAGCACCATGATCCCCTAATTTAATGGAAGACCTACCTTTGCCAATCCAAGGTACCTCAAAAAGGCTCAAAATGAGATACCATGTTTGTATGTGATACTCATGACCTCTTTGGATCTTGCAAACAGACTCTGTATCCGATCGGGGGATGAGACTTGGGACTCTTGATATCGAGAGTCGATCAAATTGATATAAAGACTTAGTGAAACCTTTTTGACTACACAAAGTTAAATAGTCTTTATGAAAATTTTAAACCCCGATCAACATTATGAAATTCAGGTTGAACAGGAAAATGTAATAAGAAAGAAAATATGGAGAAAAATAATTTGTGTAAACAAAACCAAAATATTTCAAAAAAATTGATTTCTTACCTGTGTCTAAATCAATAGCAAAAGTAGACAAGATATAAGTCATGCCGATAACATTTATTCAGCTGAAAGAAAATGTCGATCATGCAGGGTTAAAAACTTTGAAACGACTTCTTATCTTCGCTAACCCAATCTGCGCAAGATATGGAAATCCTAGTTAAGAACATGTTTGATGCCCTTGCCTAAGATCAGAATGATAGTTTTGCATTTGTACTGAACTTAAGCAGAAATGCATGAGATTTAAAGTACGTTGAATCTCTTGAAGATGAATATTGATGAACTTGAATTGATAAGGCAGTATGTTTCCAAACTGTATGATATGCTTTGAAAGAATGGTGTCTAGATGTTATGTGTTCGTATTGCATTCTTTATATGATTTAGTTAATGCTTCTAATCTTAATATTGAATATGGTCCATTTATTTTTTTTGAAGTTATCATTTTAATAATGATAATATCCACATAATGATATAATTGTATAATATTGTAAAAATTAATAGATAATAATAAATTGAGTCATATGAGATCTAATATATAATGAATAATTTTTTAACATTAATAATAATATCTTGTATGAAAATTCATATTTCATATTTATGATAAATTTGATATTATTGAATATTTGTGAGTATTGAATGATACATCATAAATAGACATTTAGATGTTCTAAGTAATGAGTTTTTTATGTGGATGATTATAGTGTACATATATTATCTAATTTGTATGTAAAATTAATAATGTATGTGTGAAAATTCAAATTATGCTGAGCATTTCGGATATTCTGAGATCACTGAATTACAAATGTCTTTTATCTTCATAACTCAGGGAATGTGAATGTCTTGCACAAAAGCTTTTCTGAACAAACTGATTTTGTAAGTAAGAGATTTAATGAGCTTTTTCGGGAGTTTGTAAAAACTTGAAAAACACTCTAATTCTCTTGAAATCGCTTTACAAGGAATGTCAAGAACAACTAAAAAAATGAAACCAGTTTGCAAATGAAAATGCAGTCAAATGTATTTCAAAAGAACGTGAACAATATTTTGAAATTCAAGATTTAAAAGCTCAACTGCAAGACAAGACTTTGCAATATGTGGTAATGAAACTCATTGAAAAATGCAAAGGAAAATGCTGTGGACACTAAGTTTGTAAACCATCTGTGTTCGACAACCAAATGCTTAAGGATTCCAAAACCTTGAGTTTTAGGATAAATCGGCTCCTTTTTCAGACTCTCTTGAGAGAAAATATTTTGCAAAGAAAAAGTCAGTTTTAAAAACTAATGAGTCAGAGGGTTTATCAAAACCAGTCACTCCATAGAATTTGCCTCAAACAGCAACGCAAGCTGTAAGAAACACAAATGTGATTAAACCAGGCATGTATCGAATTGCAAGTGTACCACACAAAATAGAGCACACAGTTGAATCAGACTTCTAGGTACTAATCCTTCGGTAACTACATCTACAGGAGTAGCTCACAAAAACTCATGTTAGCAGACCATAGCCTAGGAGCAATCCAATTGAAGAATAAGGTCATGCCAAAACAATAGTCATGTGAAGTTTAAAAAGACTGATAAGTAGAAGAACACCCTAGGAATTCTAGTATTTCAATCAACATAGGTCTGTAACATGCGTGTAATGACAGTTTGAATTATAAGAACTGTGAATGTAAATGCTTGTTTGCGCTACTTGTGGGAGAATGTATGTTTAATTCGATCATGATGCTTGTGTTTTCTAAGTGTCTTGAAGACGTGAATGCTAAGAACCTAAGAAAGCCTAATGTAGTGCTATTAGTCTAGAAAACCCAAATAGTCAAGCGAAGAAATCTGTTGCAACACCACTTAAGAAAACTGTTGCATCAGCGAATCCACTATCACAGTTCCAAGAGTTAATAAGGATTCTATTTAAGATACTAGTAAGGCGTGGAAATGGTGGGACATAGCACAACAATGCCATCTGCATATAAATGGGATCTAAGACATATGGAAATGGTGCTATTGTTAGGAAATGAAATGTGCCTAAAGATTAGTTATTGCCATAGATACTGTATCTAGGATAACTAATGTCTTGAAAACCACAAACGCTTTAGGATCCAATTTGTCATGTATTCCATCGTCTTCTAATTCTCTTGCAGATTGTACAACTCATCCTATTCATTGTTGACTCTGGATGCACAAAGCACATGACGGGCAATCTATCTCTGCTGTGCAATTTTGTTGAAAAATATTTGGGTACCGTTCATTTTGGCAATGATCAATTTGCTCTAATTCTTGGTTATATGGAGTTGGTTCAAGGAAATATTACGATCAACAGGGTTTACTACGTCAAAGGTCTCAATCACAATCTTTTCTCGGTTGGTCAATTCTGTGATGCGGATTTGGAGGTTGCTTTCAGAAATCTACGTGTTTTGTTAGAGATCTGATTAGAAGAAGATACATCATCAAAGCTTTCCAGATTCCAACAGATATGAGCATGTGAGACTAAAGATCAGCGTATGGCAAAGTCAAAGTGAAAGAAGATCACAAAGTAATTCAGAGAAGTAAAGCTTAAACAAGTCAAAGATCAAGATCAAGTCATCACATCAAGTTCTGAAGATCATGATCAAGGTGTTAAAGATTGAATTACCAAAGCACAACAAGTGAAGTACCCTATCAACAACGAGCTAAAGAGACAAGCACGAGTGAGCTTCAAACAACTTCTCATGACCTCATCTAGGGGGAGATTGTTAGGATCACATAAATGGACCCGAACAAAGAAGCTTCGGTCACTCGAAGATACAAGACAAAAGTCTAGCTCGTTTAAGCGTGTAATATTAATGTAATTGGGCATTTATTGAAAAAGCCCATCAAAGCCCAAAGGCCTCTTTAGGTCTCATTGTAAGGCTATATAAAGCCATTTTTATTTTCATTTTTTTGGTTAGCTACTCCATAATATTTTTCATCTTTAGGGATTGTAGCCACTCTTATTTCTTTCAATCAAAAAGTTCTTTAATGTTTAATCTTTTGTGCTATTGATCTTGTGATTAATCTATGGAATGATCTAGGGATCCTACAGATTGTGACCATGATTGCATTTATTTGTGTTTGGTTGTAAGGTGGTAGTGTAATATATTTTTTTATATGTGTATTCATGATAAGGATTCTGATCTTGGGGGACTGAACTTTAGCACGAGAATTCACCTTATTCAGGATCTTTATTATACAATCATCATGATTTGTATTAAAGATATATTTTATGACAAATCGAGACAAACAAATTGTTTGGAGTCCAAGAAGAAACTAGAATTCCTAGAGTGATCTACTAGAGGCTCACCATTTGACATTCCACCACTACACTTAGATACAGGAGAACTCCTATATATGTTTCTAGGTTTTGGTGTACAAGCATTAGGAGTGCAGTGTGCTCTAGTAGAGGCCATATCCTTATGACTAGGAATCCTGGTTTTGTCTTGTGTCATTTTCCTAGCATCCTCTAGAAAGTACGCATGAACCATATCATTAGAACCATACGATTCTTTATGACTATTCCTAGAGTAGTTAGGTGCATTCACCTGATGAGGTTTTGCAGCAGCAGATTCTCTAACTTTAGGCAAATAATGAGGAGTGACTGTTTTTGACAAATCATTTTTCTCATCAACTTGGGAGGCAAACCGTGGTCTTGAAATTCTAGGTCGTTCAACAAAACGCATTCTGTTGTCTAATAACTAAATGGTTTCTAGATATTGTAAGGCGGGTTTTCCCCAAGGATTGATGCTTTGGCAAACTTAGAATCTACTATATTTCCTTTTAACTTTCTAAGTTCATTATTTAATGCCGCATTTGCAAAAACCTTTTCCTGAATCTGAGCTTTTAAATCAGCATTTTCGACAGACTTTTGATTAATTTGAGAAATTAAAGATTCACTGTTGTCTTTATTCTGAGTGCGTGTCTTTTTAATTGAATCATAAAGTTCTTTGTAAGTCTGTTTCAAATTCTCAATTCGTTATGTAGTAGCTCATTTTGCTGCACGTAATTTACCACACAGATCTAATTCGATGTTAAGATTTTCAATCACTATCGATGTTAATTTAACTTGTGCTTCATTACTTGTTTCATTCCTTCACACTTTTTAATTTTGTTTCCTTCAAGTTGCAAATTAGTGTGGTTTTGGCCAGTAGCTGAGCTTTCAAATCATTAATCACAAAAAATTCACAAATTTTAGGAAATTCCTGATTCTTACATGGTTTGTTACTTTGAACACTTTCTCCTTTTGTTGAATTTGTAGTTTCAAGTGAAATACAATGTTTTTCCAGTGTAAAAATCGTTATAAAAAAGTTCATCATTGTAAATTTCCTTATCAACCATCTTTCGTTTGAGAAGCTCAGTTTTAAGCAAAGCATCCTGGTCAATCTCTCCTCCCCTATGACACATATTTGTTGAAGTAGGAGTGGTATTGCTATCAATAGTTTCCAACAGATGTGTGTCATAACTGGGTTCAGATTGCTCAGTATGCTGTTGTTCATTAGCAAGGATATTATGTAGAGCAGTCAATTTTACCTCAGCAAATGGCTTCCATCCGTCCATTTTACTGGACGATATCTCATTCCACAGCTTGTGTGGTATAACTCCCTGAACTGCTACTTGTATTCTGCTTGTCGGGCTTTGTCCCACTGCTTTCTGTGACAACCAACCCAGCATCAACTGCTTCACGCATATTGACATTTTCCTCTTGCCTTTGCATCTGAGTTCAATCACTGAATGCTGAATGCAATGTTGTTTTCAAGCTCTATCAAAACTGCTTTTGATACAATCTAGCTGTCCCATTGCTTGAACTGAATTGATCATGAATCTCCTTAGACTGCATCTTGACACTTGACATAATTTGGATGCTTATGAAGTATTTCAGCATGCAACTGACTTCCAATCTCCTTTAGTCAATTAAGTTCATTTCTTTCATCCAGGTTCTCGAGTAACTCACGTCTGTACGCACTAGGTTCACACAAAAGCGCGTGAAGTATTCGTAGTCTGTTGCCAACCTTGATTCAAAGATCCGTTGCATTTACCCTTTTGAGGCAAGAAATTCCTTGAACTGTGTTCAGAGTGCTTGAAGAACAAGTCTTTGCATTAACCCCATGAAGAATTCTTCTCTTCAAAGTTGTAAGCCTCTAACTGATCCAATTATGAAACATCTTCGAATTTTGAAAGTCTGATGCTGCTTATTCACCAAAGAATGAGCGAAATGCCTGGTTTAACATGCATCAACAGCATGAAAGGCCAATTAAGAGATAGAGGATCATAAAGATGTGTCTCTGGAGTTTGTTTCAAAACCATGTCATGCTGATGGAGATGCCTTTGTTATGCGAGTTTCTTGCGTCAGTTGAAGCTCTCTCTCACTTTTGGAATTAGAATTAAAGAATTCCATTGAAAATTCGATGTGTGAAATAAAATTAAGGAACTTAAGTAATAATGTGATTGATGTGTGGTTTTAAATGCAATTTAATGTTCACGGGATTTTACAAGTCTATGATTAAAACCGATAAAAGATTAACGGGATTTTACAAAATAAATAGAAAACCGTGAATGAATAATCGTCTGATGTTAAGGAAGGTTTGTTGTTTGATTATGCAGTTAAGTCTTTGTTTAGTGTTTGCCGGTTTGTTATTGGGCCCTAAAATATTTGAAGTTTGACCAAAACACAAAATTTATCCTATTAACCAAAAATTTAAGCTTTGTGTAAAAATAGCTAAAAAAAAAGGCTATGAAAAATAAATTTTTCTTAATTTTTCCCAGCCAAAAATCATTTGAATTTTAACTAAATTTTTCCCTATTACCAAAATTTAAATTTAGTGTAAAAATGAGCTAAAAAGGCTATAGGAAAAATTAATTTTTTCTTAACTTTTCCCGCCAAAAGTACTCATATATTTTTTCAAACTGTCACCAAACCGCTGCCAAATAAATCAAGCAAACCGCCTCTTATATTTTTGCTAACTCGTCGGCTTAATAAAATAATCAAACCGCTGCCTATAGTGACTAACTCGCTGCCTGTTCCTTTGAGCAACTCGCCGTTTTAGCAACTCGCCGTTTTAGCAACTCGCCGTTTTAAAATAATGCAAACCGCCGTGCATTTTCACTTTGGGCATTATAACGTTTCATTTTTGCCAATATAATAATCAACCCGCCGTGGCAACCTGTCAAACCGCCGCTATTAAGCAACTCGCCGCGAGTTTTGTCAACTCGCCGGCAATAAAATATTCAAATGAATTCAACTCGCCGTTGACCTCAGCAAACCGCCGCCTGACAACTTTCCTAAAAAGGTGGATCTTGTCTCCTTTTTGTCAACTCGCCGGCAAGAAAATCAATAAAATAGTCAAACCGCCATGAAGAACTTCAAGTACGAATTGAGCAGAATTAACCAATTAAGCTTTCTAACCACGAATATAAGCTACAACCATACTATATTAAGTGTGTATAACAAGATTAAACACACATAAACTCGTATATCATTGAGGATCTTCAAAAACCAAGCAACTCTCCACGAAGAACAATAGAAGAAATTGAACCTTTAATCTTTGTAATCGAACTTGGAGCTTGTAGATCACATGTCATAGCAACAATATACCTTCCTTAGCATTTATAGCATGAAAAACAGCACGATTAACCAACCAAATGAGCTCAACCTATGATTTTGAGCCGTGGGGTTTTAGAGCAAAAATAAGCCACGAATTTTGAGCTTATTAACCACACAAATCAAACACGAATCCACCCCATGGCTCTGATACCAATTGTAGGTTCCCTAATTCACACAAACATGTATAGATCTAAAGAGATCTAGAGAGAGAAAGTTAGAGAGAGAGAATAGTTGAGAGAGAAAATAATACACACTAAAGAGTGTGTGTAAAATGAGTAAATGCTTACCTCTTCCAAAGTTGGAAGAGGTATTTATAGTTCTTACAATACACCGGGTATTAGTACCCGGTTCAATACCGAAAGTCATACGTTTACCTATTAAACTACGAGCTATATTGAACAGTAAAATACACGGGGTGACCGAGTCTTTTTCTAATATCTAACACACTTATCGGAACTAGAACATGGTTTTGTTGTTGTGAATGATTGTAACCAATTTTGGAGGGTGTTAGGGTGAGGGTTTTATGTTTAAAAATTGCTAGGAGTGTAAGAACAAGCATGGTTAAGTTATAAGAAGTATGGACATGTGTAAGATGGATTTAACAATGCTCAAGCATACTCTCTTTTGCTCCATGTTTCTAGCCGTGCCCTTGCATGCTTATGAGACAAGAAATGAGTTTATACATGGTGGTTTAAGGTTTAGAGTTTATATTGTGGTTAAAGGATATATTACTTTATGAAAAAGATAACTTAGTGGAGGTTTTAGGGATTTAATTCAAAAGATATGCGTGTTTGTATATAGATCCGGTTATGGGTTGATTTTGTAAGTTTTTAGTAATTTCTGGGGTATTGGGTATTATAGTGGGTATTTGTTAAAGTGTAGGTGGGTTTTTGGTTTGCCATGCATGCAAAACCATAGTTTTATTGAGTTACGTAGACGTTTTACGTAACCAATAAAAATAAAAAGCGTAAAGTTATAATTTATCATCCTAATAACTTTATAACACTTACTTGACGTAAACATTTAGTTGTTTGATTCCTGTTTACGTTAAATGCTCATTTTTAGTTTACGCGATTTAGCTTAACGATAAAAATTAAAAGTAAACGCGCAAAAGCCTAAAAATAAATAATTGAATAAATGAATTCGTAAATGACCTGAAAATGCGAGATGTTACCGTCTCCACCCGTTAGAAGAGCTTTGTCCTCAAAGCTTAGGGGGGGTAAATACTTAGGGCGCCTTGAAGACGTTTGTAGTGGATGAAGACGCTTGATTCGTGAAGAGATGTGGGTATTTCTTTTTGAACGAATCTTCACATTCCCATGTGAACTCAGGACCTCTCCTCGAGTTCCAACGAACCTTAATGAGTGGTATACGGCTTCGCTTTAATCGTTTGATCTCCCGTTCCATAATTTCGACGGGCTCTTCCACAAATTAGAGTTTATCATCAATATGTAGTCCTTCTAACGGAACGGCTAATGGTTCGTCGGCGTAACATTTCTTCAAGTTGGATACATGGAATGCGTTGTGAACCCTACTCAACTCTTGAGGGAGTTCAAGCTTGTAAGCAATAGATCCAACCATTTCCAGCACCTTGAAAGGTCCAACATATCTAGGATTTAACTTCTCGCGTTTTCCAAAATGCACAACTCCTTTCCAAGGTGAAACCTTGAGCATAACTCTATCCCCAACTTGGAATTCCATCGGCTTACGCTTTTAGTCCGCGTAACTCTTTTGTCGGTCACGAGCGGCTTGAATCCTTTGCTGATCTGGATGATCTTCTCGGTCGTTTCTTGAATTAAATCTGGACCGGTAAGTTGAGCTTCTCCGACCTCGGCCCAACAAACAGGTGAACGACACTTTCGACCGTAAAGTGTCTCGAATGGTGCTGCCTTGATGCTAGCATAATAACTATTGTTATATGAAAATTCGACTAATGGCAGATGATTAATCCAACTATTTCCAAAGTCGATCACGCAAGCATGTAGCATATCCTCGAGGGTTTGGATGGTTCTCTTGCTTTGTTCATTAGTTTCTGGATGGTACGCAGTACTCATATCCAAACTAGTACCCAAGGCCTTTTGAAGTGATCTCCAAAAATGTGATGCGAACCTAGGGTCACGATCACAGATGATTGAGACAGGTATTCCATGCCTCGCGACTACCTCCTTTATGTACAACCTTGCTAGTTTCTCTGTGGAGTCAGTTTCTCTCATTGGCGTAAATATTACAGACTTAGCAAGTCGGTCAACAATCACCCAAATGGTGTCATGACCTTGCGGTGATTTAGGAAGCTTTGTGACAAAATCCATTGTGATATTGTCCCACTTCCTTTGAGGTATTTTGGATTATACCAACAATCCCGATGGTCTTTGGTGTTCAGCTTTAACCCTAGCACACGTCAAACATTTGCTAACATAGGTGGCGATGTCGGCCTTCATATTGGGCCACCAATATAGCTTTTTCATGTCTTGATACATTTTGTCAGAACCCGGATGGACAGAGTATTTTGATTTGTGGGACTCGTGCATGATCACGGTCCTTAAATCTCCATAACATGGCAACCAACTCCTACCATTTAAGCATAGGGTTCCGTCCGCACAGGGTTCCAACTTTTCCTTAGTTATATCCCTCCTGGTCATACCTCATACGTCTTCATTCTTGAGATTCTCTGGTTTCTGTGCTTCAGTCTGAGCATTTAAGATTTGTTTGGGAAGATCCAAACTAATAGTCATAACTAAAGCTCGGACTCTTAATGGTTTAATTCGCTCTTTCCTGCTCAAAGCATCAGCAACGACATTTGCCTTCCCCGGGTGATAACGAATCTCACAATCGTAGTCACTGAGCAACTCTAACCAACGATGTTGCCTCATATTCAACTCCTTTTGGTCTAGTATGTGTTGTAGACTCTTATGATCTGTGAACACCGTACACTTGGTTCCATACAGGTAGTGCCTCCAAATCTTTAGAGCAAACACCACTGCACCAAGTTCCAAATCATGAGTAGTATAGATCTTCTCATGAATCTTCAACTGTCGTGATGCATAAGCAATCACCTTCTCGTTTTGCATCAACACCGCACCCAATCCTTTATGTGACGCATCGCAATAAACAATGAAGTTCTCAGCTCCTTGGGGAAGAGCTAAGATAGGTGCGCTACATAACTTATTCTTCAATGTCTGAAAAGCTGCTTCCTGCTTGTCACCCCATTCAAAGGCGACTTTCTTCTGAGTAAGCTTGGTCATCGGCTTAGCGATTTTTAAAAACCCTTCAATGAATCTTCGGTAGTATCCAGCAAGACCTAAAAATTGACGAATCTCCGTTAGTGTTTCAGGAGACGCCCAATCTTTAATAGATTCGATCTTGGCAGGATCCACGTGAATTCCTTTACGATCTATCACATGACCGAGAAATTGTACCTTAGGTATCCAAAATTCACATTTTGAAAACTTAGCATATAACTCCTCCTTCTTAAGCAGTTCTAGAATTGCCTTAAGATGTTCTTCATGTTCCTTCTTGTCCTTTGAATAAATAAGTATATCATCGATAAAGACAATTACAAACTTATCCAAGTATGGTTTGCCACACTATAAAAATACTTACTGGTTCATGAGGTCCATGAATACCGCAGGTGCATTTGTCAAACCAAATGGCATCACTTGGAACTCGTAATGACCATACCGAGTCCTAAATGCCGTCTTTGGAATATCCTCTTCTCGTACTCTAAGCTGATGATAACCCGACCGCAAGTCTATCTTCGAATAAACACTGGATCCTTGTAGTTGATCAAACAAAATGATCAGATTTCCTTGTGGGAAGGGATAACAATTCTTCAAAATCGTCAGTTATTTAATTTCCCGGTAGTCGATGCACAACCGGAATGATCCGTCCCTTCTATTTTGACAAACATGACTGGAGTCCCCAAGGTGAGGATCTGGTCTTAAGAAGCCCTTGTCGGATAACTCTTGCAGTTGCTCTGACAATTCTTTCATTTCGGAAGGAGCCGATCAATGAGGTGCTCGTGCTACAGGTGCAACACCAGGTACCAAATCGATCTGGAATTCCACTTGTCGAGTCGGTGGAAGACCTGGTAAATCTTCAGGAAATACGTCAGGAAAATCTTGAACGATTGGTACGTCTTCAAGTCGCTTCTCCCCCGACTTGTCTTCAATCTCCTTTGTAGTAACATGTGCCAAAAAGACATGATGTCCTTTCAACAAATATTTATGAGTTTTGGTGCATGAAATGATGTTCAAACAAGTCCCGTTTTCCTGATTACTTCTATCACCATGGACAATTAGGGTTTCATTTCCCCAGGAAATACAAACGATCTTCTCGGCACAATCAATGACAGCATGGTATTTTGCCAACCAATCCATACCAAATGTCACGTCAAAACTTCCAAGTTATACGGGCATTAAGTTAATGTTGAAGGGATGATCTAAGAAGTTTAACGTACAACCTCGAATGATAGTGTTTATCCTAATTATTTTCCCGTCGGCTAGTTCAACATCATAATAATGGTCCAATGTAGTTGGTGTGATATCAATTAAGGAACTAAAGGTAGTAGATACAAAACTCCTATTGGCACCAGTATCAAATAAGATAGAAGCATAGCGGTTGTTTAGAAGGAACACATCCGTAACGACGTTGGAGTCCGGGTTTGTCCTCGCATTGCCCACCACGTACACTTTCGCTGGGGCATTGCTATTCCCACCTTGATTACCACGGTTTTTATTCTAACTTCGGGTAGTCTTTCTTGAAATGCCCCTGGACACCACACTCATAGCAAGTGACAACATTCTGAGTTGTCCCGAAGTTCCCACGATTGTTATTATTATCATTGGGACCAGAACTCCTATAGTCATGAGCCAGATGACTGATCTTCTTGCACTTATTACACCAGGGAGCACATGGACCTTTGTGGTGATAGTTGCATTTTGTACACAATGGCAATAATCCCGTGTACTCCCTCTTTTCACCAGGCCCAGCAGTGTAAGCCCTCCCAGTGTTCTGTCTCTTGTTTTGTTGTTGGTGCCCCTGATTGTTTCCAGCATTAAACTCCAACTTCCTCTTCTGCTTAACTTTCCTTTTAGTAATAGTGAGGACTTTTTTATCCATCTGATCATTGGCAAACTCAATTGCTTTCTCCATCGTCTTGGGTTGATATGACATTACATTTCCCCAAATCATATCAAGTAGCCCACCAACATATTTCTCAACTTCCTCTAATTCCTCGTGGAACATCCTTCCACACATCAGTGCAAGCTCTTGAAAACCCATAGTGTAACTTGCGACATTAGTACCTTTTACTTTTAGGTTCTAGAGCTCAATTTCTAACTTCTTGATTTTACCCATTGGGCAGTACTTGACTGTCATCATCTTCTTTAGTGCCTTCCAGTCCATAGCATAAGCAACATCTTGAGTGACAGTCTTCATGTGGGAGTTTCACCATGTTAAAGCATTTCTAAGGAAAGTGCATGTAGCAAACTTAACTTGGTTCTCCACAGCACAGTTGTTGATATGGAACACTGATTCCATATTCTCGAACCATTGTGACAGCACAACCACTACTTTAGTACCCTTAAAAGTAAGGGGCTTGCAATTCAGAAAATCCTTATATGTACACTCATGGGGAGTGCGTACAGTTCCTCTAATTCCAGTTTCAGAACTGTGGCTTCCGTCGCCATGACCATTAGTGCTATTTCGAAGAGTTTCATGATTAGCAAGTGCCGCAGACACTCTTTCTTCGATTAGTTGTTCAACAGCAGCAGCTGTCATTGGGGTAGCAGCCGCAACAGCAGCCCTTGCAGCAGCAGCCCTTATAGTAGCAGAGGATCTCCTTGGTGGCATATTGTTCTAAAGTGGATAATCAGTAACGATTAATGACTAATAAAGTAAACGCTCCACAGATATCGAGTCAATATTCAAAACCATCAATTAATACATACTCAAAGTTCAAAAAGCTTAATAAATATGAAATATTATTCACTGCAACATGCTGAAGTTAATCAGTTCTCATTCGTTTTTGCAATTGATTCCTCCAAAACACACAAAAAAGCCTAAATTTTTATCTACATACTTCCATCGTCGCTGATGGGTTCACTTACTTTTGGCAGTTTCCTCTTCCCGCTTCTTGAACAACTGTTTGGATATTAAATAAAAGATAGAAATAATGTGTTATACATGCATGCATAAAAAATATCTGATACAGTAATTGTTGGGATATTAGTCTTTATTACTAGCATAAGTCCAAGGTAGTCAAGTGTTAAGTTCATTATTAGTTAAAATAAAGGGTCGTAGGTTAACTTGTGTCTCAAGCCCAGCCCATGTGTTTTAGGGCTCATTCTCCCCCCTCATCTCTATAAAAGGAGGTGAGGGGGGGGGGGGAGGGATCTTATCACTTCATTCTTTTAATACTAATCATTCGATTAGGGTTATCATCTTATGCTTTTTTTTTCTTTTTTTCTGCCAATCAATATAATCTGCTAGGGTGTGTTCTTTATTCGACATCGAGGTTATCCGTTCTAGTATCGAGGTTGTAGGCTATCAATACCTACAAGTGGTATCAGAGCCTTGGTTTGAAGTTTTTTCGACACTAGGTTTGAAGTCGTTAAAGGTCTGTTGATTGTTTTTTAGAAGGAGCAGGGTTTTCTGTTTAGGCTTCCAAGTTCGACGACAACAAGAAAAGTTAATGTTCGATTCGTGAACAATAACGAAAGCAGCAGATCTTTGATTTGATTCTGGGTTTATAGAAGACGAACAGTGGTCTTTGTCAGTATAAAGATAAGGAAGAAAGAGACAACATCACGTGGGGTTGGTTTGTTTTTAGGAGAAAATGTCACGTGAGGTTTGTTTGATTCTACAAAGTGACTTTTATTTAATTGATTTTGAAGACTTGGTAGAAGTTCAAGTTTTTAAATATTCAGTTATTAAATAAAAGATTATCACTTTGGGGGTTTAAATTACACAAAGGACTTTGTTGATTTGTGATAGTGAGGTTTTTTTTCATAAGGTTTAGCAAATTAATAAAGGGATTAAAGAATGAAGGGAGCCAAGTTTGACATCAAAAAATTCAATGGAATTAGTGATTTCGGGTTATGGAGAATCAAGATGCGTGCTTTATTAATCCAACATGGATGTGAAGCAGCTTTAGAGGTTTTACCCGCGTATATAGCAGCTCAAACGAAAGCTGAGCTAAACAAGAAAGCTCACAGTGCCGTGATTTTGTGTTTAGGTAACAAGGTTCTGAGAGAAGTTACCGGAGAGACGACTGCAGCGGGGGCTTGGTCAAAGCTCGAGACTTTGTACATGACAAAGTCATTGGCCAACAAGTTGTACCTAAAGAAGAAGTTGTATACGTTCTACATGCCGACTGGACGAAAGATTTCCGAGCATATAGATAAGTTCAACAAAATCGTTCTTGATTTAGCAAATATTGAGGTAAAATTCGAGGATGAAGATTTTGCTTTATTATTACTCACTTCTTTACCAGCATCATACGAACACTTTGTGGATACCTTGCTCTATGGACGAGAAGCTTTGACTTTGGAGGACGTGATGGCCACACTAAATTCAAAAGAAATCAAAGAAAAGTCTAAGGCGAAGGGGGGTGATGGTGAAGGATTATATGTGAGGGGAAGAACTGATCGTAAGGATTCACATCAGTCAAGGGGAAAGTCAAGATCGAAGTCTCGAGGTGGAAGACTCAAGTGCTATATTTGCCAATCCGAGGATCACTTAAAGAGAAACTCTCCGAAGAATAATCGGAAGAAGTCAACAAGTTACGTCAAGAAAGATGAGCAACCAAGCTCTAATGGTTTGACATATGACAATTCTGAGGTGATGATGGTGATGAGCGCATAGGCTCTGCTATATTGGATCATGGATTCAGGGTATTCATACCACATGACACCCAGGTTAGATATACTTTTTGATTTTTTTGGAATGCGATGGGGGCAGTGTACAGTTGGGTGACAACAAGGAGTATACGATTAGAGGTATTGGCAAGGTGAGGGTACAACTGAAAGATGGGTCAAGTTTTATGTTACACAATGTCAGGTATATTCCTAAATTGAAAAGAAACTTGATATCGCTGGGAACTCTTGAAAAAGAGGGATATACCGTAAAATTGCAGTCGGGCAAAGTCAAGGTGATTAATGGTTCCAGGGTTATTTTATCTAGAATACGAAGGGATAATTACGTATACTCTTTGGATGGCCATGCAATGGCAGGTGAGCTTAATGCTAGTGTTGAAGAAAAAGACAGTCTTGCGTAGGTTTGGCACAAAAGACTTGGACATATCAGTGAGGCGGGACTACATGTGCTAGAAAAGCAAGGGCTGTTTGGCAAAAAAAGTCTAGGTAAGCTCGATTTTTATGAGAATTGTGTTCTGAGAAAGTCACATCGAGTCAGTTTCTATGTAGGAAGGCACACTACTTAGGGAGTGATAAACTATGTTCATTCAGACTTATGGGGTCCGTCTTAAGTGGAATCATTAGGAGGTAAGTGGTATTTCTTATCTATTGTTAATGATTATTCTAGGAGGGTATGGGTTTATATCCTCAGGTTCAAACACGAAGCATTTTGAAAGTTCAAATAGTGGAAGCAGTTTGTAGAGAATTAGACTGGGAGGACGGTTAAGAAGTTGAGGACGAATACTAGTCTTGAGTTCTGTAACCAGGAGTTTCAGCAGCTATGCATTGAGCGTGGGATTGCTAGACATCTGATAGTTGTCGGGACGCCACAACAGAATGGGCTAGCAGAACATATGAACAGAACTCTCATGGATAAGGTACGTTGTTTATTGATTCAGTCTGGATTACCCAAGACTTTCTGGGTGGAAGCGACATGTACGGCCGCGTATCTTATCAATAGGTCACCATTGACAGCGATTGAGAAAAAGACACCTTTGGAGATGTGGTCAGGACATCCAAGTAATTATAGGATGTTAAGGATTTTTGGCCGTGTCGCATATCCACATGATAAACAAGGTAAGCTCGAGCCGAGAGCGATAAAATGCGTTCTTTTAGGGTATCCCGAGGGTGTGAAAGGGTACATACTATATAGGCTTGATGATGAATCACTTTAAATAGTCACTAGTAGGAACGTGGTCTTTAATGAAAGTGTCATGTACAAAGACACGTTGAAGGATTCTGGTGTAGGTGCTGATAAGTTTGTTGAGGAATTACAGGTTAAGTGGAACTGCAGAGATTAAATAATCATACACCTAAGGAAGATCAGACAGACCATGAAGATGGCGATGATGAAGATGTAGGGGATCAAGAAACCGTTCAGCCACCAGATCTCACAGATTATCAGTTGGTTCGGGATAGAGAGCCAAGGACAAGAACGAAACCTTTAAGGTTTTGAGATGAAAGTAATATGGCTGCTTACGCGTTTGTTGCAGCAGAGGAAGAAAATACTCATGAACCATTGACATACCAAGAGGCGATTGCTTTTGAAGACAGTTCTAAGAGAAAAGCTACGATGAAAGAAGAGATGGATTCTCTTAGGAAGAACAAGACCTGGGAATTAGTAGATTTTCCAGCTTGGAAAAAGCTGGTGAGCTGCAAATGGCTGTTCAAGATAAAAGAAAGGATTGAAGATGTTCAAAAACCTAGGTACAAGGCAAGGTTGATAGCTAGTAGATTCACACAGGGGGCAGGTATTGATTACAATAAAGTATTTTCTCTGGTAGTTTGACACACATCTATTCGGGTTATACTTGCATTGACTGCGTATAAAGATTATGAGCTGGAGCAGCTTGATGTAAAGACGGCATTTTTACATGGAAATCTTAAAGAAGTGATCTACATGAGGCAGCCACCAGGATATGAACAAGGCAACAATGTATGTTTGTTAAAGAAATCCCTTTATGGTTTGAAGCAGTCACCTAGGCATTGGTATAAGAGGTTTGATCACTATATTTTGAGCAACGGGTTCAAGCGTAGCAGTTACGACAGCTGCGTATATTACAGGAGTTATGCACCATGTGAGTATATCTATCTATTGTTATACGTAGACCATATGCTAATTGCTTGTAAGAGCAAGGCTGAGATTGGGTCTACCAAGTCTTTACTTAAAAAAGAGTTCAACATGAAGGAGCTCGGGGAAGCAAATAAGATTCTTGGTATGGAGATCGTTAGGGATCGGAGTCGCAAGATTCTGAAGGTGTCACAATCCGGGTACGTTTCTAAGATTTTGAATAATTTTAGAATAGACAATGGAAAATCAGTTAAGATGCCATTAGGTGGGAACTTCAAGCTGTCGTTGAAGGATTTCCCGGTTAGGGATTGTAATGTTGAAAGGATGAGTAAGGTGCCGTATGCAAATGCGGTTGGGAGCTTAATGTATTTGATGGTGTGCACGAGGCCAGACATATCGTATACGGTAAGTGTAGATATTTGGCAAATCCGGGTAAAAATCATTAGGAAGCGATGAAGTGGATTTTGAAATATTTGCGGGGCACTGCAAATGTGGGATTGGTGTATGGGATAAGTCATGGCAATCATGTGGACGTAACATGTTTTGTTGATGCAGGCTACGCTAAGGATCCAGATAAAGGTAGGTCTATCACTGGTTATGCATTTTTAGTACATGGATGTGTTGTAAGCTGGAAAGCAACGCTACAAAATGTGGTGGCTCTTTCAACTACAGAGGCGGAGTATATGGCCCTTACGGAGGCTGTGAAGGAACCTATTTGGCTAAGGGGACTCTTGGAAGAGTTGGGCGTAGAGCTTAAAACTGTGGCAGTTAATTATGATAATCAGGGCGCGATTCACTTATCGCGGAATCATGTTTTTCATAAAAGGACTAAGCACATCAATGTGCGTTATCACTTTATCAGAGAGGTCTTAGAAGCAAAGACGGATAAAGTTCTGAAGGTAGGTACTGAACATAATGATGCGGATGCCTTGACGAAGGTTGTACCTGGACTCAAGTTACAACATTGCTTAGAGTTGCTGAATATTGGTGTAGGCTAATATAAAGCCCAAGGTGGAAATTGTTAGGATATTAGTCTTTATTATTAGCATAAGTCCAAGGTAGTCAAGTGTTAAGTTCATTATTAGTCAAAATAAAGGGTCGTGGGTTAATTTATGTCTCAAGCCCAGCCCATGTGTTTTAAGGTTTGTTCTTCCCCCTATCTCTATAAAAGGAGGTCAGGGGAAGGGATCTTGTCACTTCATTCTTTCAATACTAATCATTCAGGGTTATCATCTTGTGCTTTTTTTCTTTCTTTTATGTCGATCAATATAATCTGCTAGGGTGTGTTCTTTATTCGACATCGAGGTTATCCGTTCTATTATCGAGGTTGTAGTCTATCAAAACCTACAGTAGCAAATAATACAGAACGATATTGTACCTTCTATATTTTATAAAAGTGATTTTTTTGTTTTGATTCATCACGGGGTTATGCTTCTAAGAATGTAGACAAGTCACTAAAGTTCATTTTGGCTTTGAAAGGGGAAGACGACATCACAAACTGAATATTAGTGTACGCTTGATCTTCTTGTTGAAGCAACTTTTCATACGTATACTGTGAAGTAAATAATAATATTCAGTTAATTATGGAAAAGAAAAAGAATCATACCATGTTGACATTCATAGCAAGTGAACTAGACAATCATCTTAATCTGTAACGTTCATTGAAGATTTCAGAAAAGATAGTACATGTGCTACTTACCTCGACAACACTCTCTCATTCTTCAAAATCAAGTAAAGAAAAGTCTATTATTAGAGTAAGAGATTGTGGACGGCAACACCAAAGTAGACTATCCGCAACAAGTTTATACATGTCCTTATATTTAAACCATTCCGCCTCAAGCTCAATGTGGTCGAGTTCTATTGGCAACCACTGAATCACCTCCGATTCAATAGATACTATGCCACCCTATAAGACAATGGGTATATAATAAGTTTGCATTAGGGTTAATTTATATCATTGATTGGGATTATGTAGAAATACATAAACGACTAATCAAATAACTGAATTTGGGTAAATACATTACCACGTGAATATGCAACTTTAGCTCTTTAAACCGAATCTTCTTGTCCAAAAATTGCCTCAACTTCTGGAACCAGTGACCTTTAATAAACTCATTGTTGTCTCATTCAATATATGCTTTTGAAGGAACTAAAATTATTTCCTTGGGAGAATAAAAATGTATATCATCTATGAAATAAAATCTAGATATAGTATACTCCACATACTTGTAAAAAATGTCATATGATATCTTTGTATGTGTAAAAAAGGATCCCAGATGATTTTATGACTGCCTCAAATCTAAAGAAATTAAACTTCAAGATAGGAAACGAAGCCGTTAATTGAAACCAGTACGTAGACAATATACTCACCCGAACAAGGTCTTTAGGAGAATGTTAGTTCCAGGGTTTGATTAAGATGGTTTTATGATAGGGAATTTGTACTACTACTTGTTACTTCAAGGCGAGTTCTCTCTATCCTTAAAGCAATTTCGCCCCATCGTTCTTTTGAACAATCGCGTTTCGCGTTACCGACGAATTGCCTCCCAAGATACAATGAAGCAACGTATATAGCAATTATCAACACTACACGAAGTGGTGATAATCCGGATGAACTACCGAGTTATCGAGGATTTCAAGACACTATAAATAATAATTCTATAGCACTATTATTTATAGCAATCGGGTACACTAAAAGAGAGGGTTTGTATGTGTTTTTTGTGTGTTTTAGATGACAAAAACGTTGGATTATTGCCAATATATATAGGCAGCCTCGTGACCATTCAAATAGTCACAATGGTTGACAAAAAAGTGTGATTAGCGACGGTTTAGCAATGACTTAGCGACGGAAAAAACCGTCGCTAATTAATTTCAACAGGACCGGTCGCGATGGTTGGCCTAGTGACACCTTTTTAACATATTAAATCGTCACCAAAACGATTAGGTGTGTCTTTACGTTGGTAATTGTTCATTACCGACGGTTTTGTGACAGAAAAACTGTCGCTAATATCCATTTCGTGGTAAACACCAAACACAACAAAACTCTCTTTTTCTTCCTAAGATTTAACTTAAATGACTCATTTGTTATGAAAATAAATACCCAACAATCCCTCACCATTTTCAAAATAAACGTAGGTTTTGAAAGACACATAAGACCTAACCCGATTCAGAAATCCTCGGGGGTGTTATGCATAAGTAAAGATGGAATATTACACCTTGAATATTTACATAGTAAAAGCGCTTAAGCTTGAATAGGGTAAGAGTGGTTGAACTAAAGTCATTGAACCATCTTCCTTTATATGTTAAACAGAAACGCTTCACACATATCCTTCCTCTCGTTCATTCAATCCATTTGTATGTCGACCCTTTAACTGGCCATGGGTCTTATCTTGGTTTCTCAGAATGCTTTAGAGCCAAGCCCTTGAACTCATAGGAAGCGGCCTCACTTCCTCATTCAGATAGGTGGACGTTATCAAGACTGTTCTCGTAACTCAAAACAATCTAACACAATTTGTGTTATAAGTCCATTAAGAACTTTGTTCAACCTTTAACTGTATTACGGTTCCAAGTTCCACTAATCCCTGGATGGTATGTTCAAAATCTTGTAGAACTTTAGTCACGTTTGGATGATGTACTTTTACTTCTCAAGAGACTTGGTGAATAACCAAGCGTCAAGACAAGGTTCCATCACGGGTGACTACTTGTACACGGGCTTGAGTCTCATCCCTTGCGAAGTACTTTCAATCAGTTGTCTTGGTAATCCTTTTGTGAAAGGATCTGCTAAAATCTTACTAGATCATAAGAAACTAACGGTGATCACCCCATCATTTATCAACTGATTGACTTGTCTGTGTCTAAGTCTAATATGCCTGGACATACCATTATACACTTGATTGTACGCTCTTGATAGTGTAGATTGACTATCACAATGCACAGGATTGGCCGTGCATGGGTTTGCGACTTTTAAGGGTTTATGTTTATTAACAAGTCTCGTAGCCATTCTACTTCTTTGTAGCATGAAGGCCTAAAGGCCAAACTCTGCTGCCATAGTAAAGACTGTTAAACAACTCTGTTTCTTTGATCCCCAAGACACTGCACCCCCACTAAGAGTAAATATTCATCCGCTCGTGGATACGTAGTCTTCTTGATCAGTTATCCAACTTGCATCAGTATAACCTTCTAATACTGATGGATCTCCGCTGTATTCTAAACCATAATCCATAGTTTTCTTCAAGTATCTAAATACTCGATTTACAACATCCCAATGTTCCTTGCCAGGACTACTAGTATGCCTACTTAATCTTCCTACGGCATAAGCAAATATAGGTTAGTAATGTCATGCAATACATAAGATATTTCATACTACTGTGTAACTTATTTTGTGCCAAGTATCTACCAGTATTGTAAGTTAAATTTAAAAACAATAAATTTCTTACTTGTTGCGTCTTCCGTGAAGAATTGTTCCTCAAGAGCTTTCCAAAGTTCCCTAGTAGTGGGATAGTTTTGATATACGTCCAAGAGTGGATCCAGCATAGCATTGAGGATGTGGCCACGTCGAATGAAATCGTCATTTTCGAACTTGAGACATTCACAGGATTCAACCAAGGTTTCTTTTGCCAATGCTTGAAACTTCCACCATCGAAAAGGTCTAACTTCACGATGTCAGCTTACATTTTGTATCAAGTTATTGGACGCCATCTTGTTTTGAAAATTTCTTTAAGATTGTTAGTTCCAGGGTTTGATTAAGATGGTTTTATGATAGTGAATTTGTACTAGTACTTGTTACGTCAAGGCGAGTTCTCTCTATCCTTAAAGCAATTTCGCCCCCACCGTTCTTTCGAAGAATCGTGTTTCGGGTTACCGGCGAATTGCCTCCCAAGATACAATAAAGCAACGTATGTAGCAATTATCAACACTACACGAAGTGGTGATAATTCGGATGAACTACTGAGTTATCGAGGATTTCAAGACACTATAAATAATAATTCTATAGCACTATTATTTATATCAATCGGTTATACTAAAAGAGAGGGGTTGTATGTGTTTTTCATGTGTTTTGGATGACAAAAACGTTGGATTATTGCCAATATATATAGGCAGCCTTGTGACCATTCAAATAGTCACAATGGTTGACAAAAAGGTGTGTTTGCGACGGTTTAGCAACGATTTAGCGACAGAAAAAACCGTCACTATTAATTTTAACAGGACCAGTCGCGATGGTTGGCCTAGTGACACCTTTTTAACAGATTAAATCATCAACAAAATGATTAGGCGTGTCTTTACATTGGTAATGGTACATTAGCGACGGTTTTGTGACAGAAAAAACTGTCGCTAATATCCATTTCATGGTAAAAACCAAAACACAACAAAACTCTCTTTTTCTTCCTAAGATTTAACCCAAATGACTTATTTGTTTTGAAAATAAATACCCAACAGAGAATACAAACATGAAAGTATGTGATGAATGATAGGTTCGGGAAGCTGTGAAATCCGATCCCTTGTATCTACTATAATACTCTCCATCTCCCTCCTAATGTCAACCACACTAGCCAAGCTACGTTTTGTTTATACTTTATTTCAATAATAATAAAAAGCCTACAAAAACATGCAAACAAGAAACAATATCAAAAGTGCAAGAATACAGCAATTATAGTGCATTTATAACAATGAAACTTGTAAAAGAGAGCGTTGTGATTATACGTCCTAAGCTCTTGTTTCAACTCCAAATTTCAAGACGATTTATGAAAGCTTCATAATAATCATAACTAACATTCATGTTCACAACCATTACGAGCAGACAAATTTTTGTTTTCCATAAAGTTTGTTGTTATGTAGACATAAGACATGTTTGATAGAAAGTGAGGTACGTACTATTTCCATTAAAAACACTTGTGTTTAAACCAGAGAAATATAAAAGGACTATGACCAAAATCACAATAACCCCAATGAGAGTGACCAAACACGCAAAAACAAAATAGTATAAAACCTAGAACAAATTAAGTACATGAAGATAAGTAAGATTGTTTTTGGGTTTACCTCCTCGTCGCCTCTCTCACATATAAGTGGCTGCTGTTTTTGTTAACGAAAAAAGTGAAAAGATGACAAATTAATTAAAGGCAAATAATTGTTACCAAAAATACTAGTAATTGTTCAACGTATATAGTATTTGAAGTCGAATTAAATTAATTGTCCGTTTACAAAGTTAGCTAGATAAGTATAAGCATATATAGTAATTATAAAGCTTACCAAAACATTGACATATCCCTAATCAGATTACAAAAAGGGACGGTGCACATGAATGGGATTACTTTGGTTAACAACTTACATATAGAGTACTCTAACATATATCTATAGGTGTTTGTGTTACATTGTTTAATGGATTTATGTAAAAGAATCATATGTATAGTCCCTAATTGGGTGCTATACTACATACAAAAGAAAGGGTTATCCTCAAACGAGTGTAACACATTGAACAAAACCAAACTAATAATACTAGACAAGATTAATTAAGGTGATCTAAGACTGTTTACAATCTGAGAGAGAGAGAAGACTGTGTGTGAATGTAGAGAGAGAGACAAGAATGTGTTATTAAACCCAGGAGGATTATAGAACATGAGAATGAGAGTAACTATATTCAGTATATTCAACATGCTCCAGTTCAGTGGGCAGGATTATGCAACCCTATCGGTAAATAATTAACTTTGTGTTAGGAATTTAGGATTATTTTAGATCATTGCTTAAGATTATGTACAATAATACACTACCACATTTATATGCAACTTCAGCTCCTTGAATCGAAATTCCCTGTCCAAAAATTGCCTCAACTTCTAGAACCAGTAATCATGAATTAAAAAATGTGGTTCCATTCAATACATGCGTTTGAAGGGACTGAAACCGTTTCTAGAGTAAAGTGAAAATGTGAATCATCTGTGAAACCATATAAACTCAAGTTGGGGGTACCGACAACAATTTTCCACAAATCACACTTTGAGTGTAGCATAAGTGTTCTTCGAGAATCACTTGACATTGTCAGCCTCTTGCAATCATCCGGAAGTTTTAAAAACATGTGCAAATGTACTCAGTTTCAGATAATAATCATCGGAAAAACTTACAATAGTCCTTGATCGGATATTTAGTGTTTATGTCTGCAAGTCCTACTAAACGTACTTAGTTCCAGACCTCTGCAACCATCAAAGATAAGTGGCATTGAACTGCCATGAATCTTTACTAGTGCCTTCCTCTTGTGGGTCAGTTTCCCGTTTAGAAGTACTTTCCACTTTCCGAACATCCATTATCATCCTCACATGTCATTCCGTTATTCTCTATTTGTTTAATATGTAATAAGTTATTGCGTCTTTTATTCATTTTGGGTCTTATTTGTTAAATGATTAGTAATAATTAATCAATTAAAAGTGGTTTTAAGGCCGATCTTAGTGTGGATAGAAGGTGTTGCCCTTTTTGTTGCATATAAGTTTGGGACAACTTGAAAATAAGCACTTAACAACTGTAGTTATACTTTGGAAAGATTTCGCAGAACCATCAAAGTTTCCAACAACATACGCTTTTAAACACTTGATGCCATGTCGAATATAGCAGTATCATAGAGCATTAGTTGGAAAGTATAACCAATGATGCATCCTTATTTTTTTGCCGATCTTATAACTCCAAAGTGCCATTTATGCAAAATTTACGGAAACAAACTATAATCATTTGCCAAAATCGTCAAATTAAACTCAGATAATTAAAAAATACCATTAAAGGAAGAAGGCGTCTTAAATAGCTGAGCTATATGCAGAAAACCACATGAATTAAAGTGGCCAAAGATATCACACTCTAATAAAACATTTTCAAACCAACAACATAATAAACAATAAGTGGATAATCAGTAACGATTAATGACTAATAAAGTAAACGCTCCACAGATATCGAGTCAATATTCAAAACCATGAATTAATACATACTCAAAGTTCAAAAATCTGAATAAATATGAACTATTATTCACTGCAACATGCTTTAATTAATCAGTTCTCATTCTTTTCTGCAATTGATTCCTCCAAAACACCCAAAAAAGCCTAAACCTTTATCTACATACTTCCATCGTCCCTGTTGGATTCGCTTACTTTTGACGGTTTCCTCTTCCGGCTTCTTGAACAACTGTTTGGATATTAAATAAAAGATGTAAATAATATGTTATCACGCACGCATAAAAACTATCTGATGCAGTAACAAATAAGAAAGAACGATTGTGTACCTTCTATATTTTATAAAAGTAATTCTTTGTTTTGATTCATCACGAGGTAATGCTTTTAACAATGTAGACAAGTCGCTGAAATTCATTTTGTCTTTGGAAGAGGAAGACGACATCACAAACTGAATATTAGTGTGCGCTTGATCTTCTTGTTCAAGTAGCTTTTTATGCGTATGCTGTGAAAGAAATAATAAGATTCAGTTAATAGTGGCAAAGAAAAAGAATCACACTTCATAGAAAGCGAAATAGACAATCATCTTTGTAAGAGAAGACATCCCATAAATAAATTGAAGATTTCAGAAAAGATAGTAGTACATCTGCTACTTACCTTGACAACACTCTCCCATTCTTCAAATTTAAGTAAAGAAAAGTCTATTATTAGAGTAAGAGATTGTGGACGGCAACACCAAAGTAGACTATCCACAACAAGTTCATACATGCTCTTATATTCAAACCATTCCGCCTCAAGCTCAACGTGGTCGAATTCTATAGGCGGCCACTGAATCACCTCCGATTTGATAGATACTATGGGATCCTATAAGACAATGGGTAGATAACTTTGCATTAGGGTTAATTTATATCATTTCTTGGGATTATGTAGAAATACATAAATGATTAATTAAATACAGTAACTGAATCTGGGTAAATACATTACCACGCAAATATGCAACTTTAGCTCTTTGAACCGAATTTTCTTGTCCAAAAATTGCCTCAACTTTTGGAACCAGTGATCATTAATAGAATGATCATCAGTGCAGTCCCATTCAATACATGCTTTTGAAGGAACCAAAATTGTTTCCTTAGGAGAGTAAAAACGTAAATGATCTGTGAAACCAAAAAGTAGTAAATTGGGGGCATCGACATTAATTTTGTCCAACTCACACTTCGAATGTAGCATAAATGTCCTTAAGGAATGACTTGACACATTCAGCCTCTCGCACTCATCAGGAAGAACCAAAAACAAATCTTCAAGGAAAGGGAAGTTGGATGACAAGTCAGCTAACCCTTTTCCCTGGTAACACACTCTTGTTAGTTTTTTGCATGAAGCCAAGTTTATAGATGGTGGTGCCCCAGTTTCATAGAAATCATTTAAACAAAGATAACATAGATTTGGAGCAT
The DNA here is from genome assembly GCA_026074375.1 of Tanacetum coccineum. NCBI lineage: Eukaryota > Viridiplantae > Streptophyta > Magnoliopsida > Asterales > Asteraceae > Tanacetum > Tanacetum coccineum. Next base: position 8,971 of record BQNB010017049.1, on the reverse strand, counting down.
CAATTTCTATTCTCTCAACTTCAGGTCCGAAGCAAAATGAAACTTGTTGAAGGTTTAAAAGTCCATAAACACACAATCTCTTAAAACCGTAGCAACTTTTGACAATTAATTCCTCAAGAAGAGGACAACTAGTGGTGAGACGCTTGATTGCATCCTCATTAAGCGTGATCCATTCAAGGCATAACAACTTCAAACACTTGAACTTGACAACATCAACCATCAAGGACAAAGGTAACAGACAATAAGATAGTGTCAAAGATGTTAATGAGGTGGCAGTTAAGAGTATGTTAGGCACACGGTACCTTTGACGCGGATGTGACACATGAGCCAAGCAACCTACTACGAGCATACTAATTACCAACACCTTTACGCCTTTCTTAATAGTCAATTCAAGGCATCTGTTAATAATGTCTACTTCTGTAGGATCCGAGACTGACGCATTAAGGTTCAATGTGTGCACGCTCACGTTATGCTCAAGAAATCTGGATATAGTGCTGCTGGGTTTTGGGTGATATGAATTCCGAAAATCTTCTTCTTTTTTTCTTTTCTTACTCTCTTCCCTCTTGTTTTTTACACTTTATAATGAGCATAAAGATGCCCTAAATAAGGACTAAATAGACCCAAGATGGGCCCCAATGTGTTGGGCTCTTAATCCTCATGGACTAAGAAAATACCCAACATATACTCAACATACTTGAAAAAACTATCCCTGATATCTTTGTCTGTGTCAAAAGGGATCCTAGATGATTTTATGACCTTCTCAAATGTAAAGAAATTGAATTTTAAATTGGGAAATGAAGCCGTTATTCCAAACCAGTAGGTAGACAATATACTCATCCGAACAAGGTCTTTAAGAGAATACAAATATGAAAGTATGTGATGAATGATAGGTTCGGGAAGCTGTGAAATCCGATCTCTTGTATCTACTTTAAAACTCTCCATCTCCCTCCTAATGTCCATCGTACAAGCCTAGCTAGGTTTATTTATACTTTACAATCAAAAAGCCTACAAAAACATGCAAAAGAAAAGAAAAACAAAGTATCAAAAGTGCAAGAATATAACAATTTAAGTCACTTATGGCAATGAAACTTGAAACAGACCAAAACCACGATAACACCATTGAGAGTGATCAAACACACAAAAACAAAGGTACAAAACACAAGACCAATTATTAAACCTAGAACAAAATATAAAAACATGAAGCTAAGGAAGATACATTTGCAGCGTTTTAGACTTTTAATATTTACCTGGTCGTCGCTACTCTCAGAATTTCGTGTCTAAGTGGCTGCTGCGTTTGTGTTTAATAAAAAATTGCGAAAAAGAGACATAACAATTAAAGGCAAATTAGTGTTACCAAAATACTAGGGGGTTGGGTTGAGCAAACTGCGGATCAAACCGGACCGGACCGAGAAACCGGCCCGAACCGGACCGGACCGAACCTATTTCGGTTCGGTCCTCGGTCCATCTTTTTCGTTACTTTTGGTCTTCGGCCCGATCGGTCCGGTTCCGTCTTACGAAAAAACTGGCAATTATGTCTTGTTGGACCGGACCGGACCGAACACCGAACCGGACTAAACAATTCGGTCCGGTGTTTTGGCCCAACTCGGTTCGGTCCGGTCCAGTTTTCGTGGGTCTGGTTCGGTTTTCGGACCGTAAGCTAGGGTGTGCGTTTAGTTGGAGGAAGCTAGACACATTTGTTTTCCACAAGATGTATAAGGAAAATAGAAACCGCGTTCAAATTAGTGTTTTCTGACAAAATTCTCTACAAACACACAAAATTCATATTTCCCACATTACTACACAAAACTACAAAACAATTTATCTTTGTGTTCACCTGTTTCCTTTAAAACACTTCCAATCTATTTCCCCATTCGTTTATCCTAGGGTAAAAGCCGAATATGTTCTATATACTAACCAAAGTGATTTATTTTTCTTACGTGTTTGTACGTTTTCAAGGTTTTTTACGTTTTTGTCCATTTTTATACGTTTTGTACGTTTTTATCTATTTTGATACGTTTTTGTCCGTTTTTATACGTTTTTGTCCATTAAAAGAAGAAGGCCTCTTAAATAGCTGGGCTATATGCAGAAAACCACGTGAATTAAAGTGGCCAAAGATATCGCACTCCAATAAAACAATTTCAAACCAACAACTTACTAATAAACAAAAAGTGGATAATCAGTAACGATTTGTTGGAATTAGTAGACATTAAGATCATATTAACTATTAATAAATACGAGCACGCAGCGGAAGACTAGCACGTAAGATCATTCACATAGTCATATAAATTAACATTATAATAATAAAAGAAAAGCGTACCTTTTAGCAAATCTTGAATTAATAAATCAAGAACAATATAAGATCAAAGTATGATCTCTCTTTGGATTCGTACACACGTTTGTTAGCGATTCAATTAGAATGCTAGTTCTTTTATAAACAATAAGCAAAACAACTTACTTTAAGTTGATTAATCAAATCGGTATTCCCTCTTGATTGGGTGTAGTCGATTGACTCAACATGAGAGAAGGGGAAGAGAAAAGAAGTTTTGCTTTTAAGGTTTCACCAAAAGATATATCAAAACAATGAGTCTTGATTTGTTTATATAGGCATAAGGAATTTGTTATAAGGAAACAAATTCTCACCTCCTCTTATTGAGGTATAACGGGCCCCAAACACAAGCCCACAACCCAAGCCAAAACTTCTCTTTTCTCATTATATAACATTAAGGCATTTATGTTACACTTTAACGAACGTAAATAATTTCCTTAAGTAACTAATTAAATTATCGACCGTTATCTTATTTATTTAAAATTAATATAAATTAATTAATATAAATGAATTAATTTATATTTATTGTAATCAAATGCTATCTGTGTGCGTCTCCCAAACGCCGAAGTCGATTCGGACTTATATTACGTGTACATTCTTTTAGCTCCCACTTGAACATGTAACATAATATAATATAATAACATTGGTTAGCGTCTAGCAACACGCCAATGCTCCCGGATACTCTCGAGTGTAGTTTCCCAAAATACATTTAAATGATTATTCATTTACAATCCCTTTGTTTCTCAAATGCCATGCTAAAATAGATATGTGTTGGGATTCTAAATTTGATGAGACAAAATAAATAAAAGAATGAAACAAAAGGATCAGAATCGTCATTAAAAAATTCTTCAAGCTGGTGGAGAATTATGAAGATTTGGTCAAAGATGTTAAAGATAATGATTAGGAAACATATTAATGTGATTTAATGTGATTTAAATAGTTTCCTTATCTATTGATTAGCTTATTAAATCACATTAATATGTTTCCTAATCATTATCTTTAACATCTTTGACCAAATCTTTATAATTCTCCACCAGCTTGAAGAATTCTTTAGTGACGATTATGATCCTTTTATTTCATTCTTTTATTTATTTTGTCTCATCAAATTTATAATCCCAACAAAATACTACTTCTGGGAGGAACCCTACCACTTCAAAGTATGTTCTGACGGAATGATCAGGCGATGTGTATTCGGGTTAGAAACCCGAACAGTTTTAGATTAATGTCATCACGGACCAACCGGTGGACATTATAGACCAAACGTAACTGCTAAAAAGGTCCTAGATTCAGGTTTTTACTGGCCAACAATTATTAAAGAAGCTCATACTCTAGTTTAACTTTGCGAAGCATGCCAAAAGACAGGAAATATATCAAAACGGGATGAGATACCCTTAAACAACATTCAAGTATGTGAAATTTTTGATGTATAAGGTATTGATTTTATAGGACCATTCCTAAAATCGCGTAATTTTAAATACATTCTTGTCGCTGTTGATTACGTATCTAAATGGGCCGAAGCTCAAGCTTTACCAACAAATGATGCCTGAGTGATTATCACCTTCCTTAAGAAACTATTCTGCCATTTCAGAATGCCCAAAGCTCTAATCAGCGATCGAGGTACTCATATCTGTAACAAAATAATGGAAAAAAACAATGAAGAGATATGGTGTTAACCACCGTTTTTCTACATTATATCACCCTTAAACTAGTGGTCAAGTTGAAAACACGAACAAAGCTCTTAAAAAAAATTCTTGAAAAAACTATTAAAGACAATCCGGCTATTTGGTCAAGAAAACTTGATGACGCTCTGTGGATTTTCGTACTGCTTACAAAACACCTACCGGTACCTCACCCTATAAACTTATATATGGAAAGAACTGCCACTTACCATTTGAAATTGAACACCGTGCATACTCGGCCTTGAAGAATTACAACTCAGATCTCATTACTGCAGGTGAAAAAAGAATGTTCCAGTTACACGACTAAACTTCAAACAAATAATCTCCAATAACAGCAATCCTAATAGCCCAGTATTACCCATCTAACAAACGACCAAAATCACCTTGTGTGTAGATGAAAAAATATTCTTTTCGTGTTGCAACATTACACGTAGCACCACTGATCAAGAAGTCCAACACGAATCATCATGAGCAAAGTTAACCATATCATAATCTGAACAAACAAAAGAACTCAACTGTTGGTGGTATTATACTGTCAGTACTGTTATCACCATCTTCAACTTTCTTGTGCTTGTTTCTCTGATTATTGTAGTTTTTCTTCTTGTTCTTCTTTTTTCAACTGTCTGCAGAACTTCATTGTGTGTCCTTTCTTGTGGCAGTGATAACATTCAACATCAGCAAATTTTCCTTTGCTAGAACTGCTACGATGAAAACCACTGTTTACACCGGCCTCTACTTATACTTTTTCTTCCCTGCTTTCTGTACCTAGACATCAGAATGTGAAGAGGAACCTTGGGACTATTCTTAAACATACTCTTCATTCAAAATACGCCTTAGAGCCCAATTCATGTGAAAACACCATCTGGTGCAGAAGTTGGACAAGATGTCAAAAGTTACCCAAGTATCCGTAAAGTACCAAGAAGCCACAAGCCTTGAATCCATCTTCAAACCTTGTAAAACTCATACCTTCAGAGCTTATTTATAATTCCCTGAAACACATTTAAGATGATCGGTAACAGTGAACACCATCAGTATAACTTTAATCTATCATTTGCTTGATAAGAACAACTTGTTGTTTTCTAGTTTTTCGAGCATATAACTGTTCAAGTTTGTTCCAAAGAGTACGAGCATTGCGTCTCCTCACAAATAAGGTTCAATAACATTAATCATCACCCACTGTCCTAATATAACCAACAAACCTGTCTATGCAAAATATTCATTCTGCATCAGTTTGTCTCCAGGGTTTCTCAGTAACTAAGAACAGGCAAAGTAGTATCTTTCACATAAAGGAAGATTCTTCCATCTTCCCTTTCCAAACACTATAATTAGAACCATTTAAATTAACCATCCTACTGTATCGAGCTTCAAGTCGATCAAACAGGTAAGTCCCCAACCAGAGCCTACAACTCTGATACAATTAGATTGTAATGAGTCAATGGTCCCAACGGTATAAACACAAATGCGGAAGCAAAACCTTCGTTTGACAACACTTACCCAAACCCGTATGAACCTATGAGGAAGTAAACAAATAAGGCAAACTAAAAGCAACACAACCACCCCCAAATCACTATCAAATCAACCAATCAGCAGTATATAAAGATAATCAAACACACAAAATCCAAGAACACCAAGCTTTTAGCGTGGAAAACCCCAAAGTGGGTATAAAACCATGGGACATCTAGTTTCCAGATTGAAATCCACTATACAAGCAGAGATGTCCACAAAGACTTCTCTAGATAACACTGAGAGGCATACAACAATCATCATCACTTTTGGAATCAATATCCAAGAATATGGCAACAAACAAAGAAAAGAAAGGAAGAAATATCACCAAACTACCTTGCAAATCTGCCCGGAGAAAGAAACAGAACATTCAGGCCTCCAAAAAATCAAGATCCCGAACGGTCAAATCCTTCCTTTATATCAGGGAAGCTTCAGTCCAAAAATCGAGACGATCCGACGTGCAAACACAGGGGAACGACGAAACCCTGCTGAGCTAGGGATTTGGTGATATGAAATTCCAAAATCTTCTTCTTTTTTTCTTATCTTACTCACATTAGCCCTTGTCTCTTCCCAATTGTTTTTTTTACCCACTTTCTAATGAGCATAAAGATTGCCCTAAAATAAGTACTAAAAAGACCGCAAAAGGTCGCCCAATGGTTTGGCACTCTTAATCCTCATGAACTAAGAAAATACCCAACATATACTCAACATACTTGAAAAAACTAACCCCGAAAATCTTAGTCTGTGTCAAAAGGGATCCTAGATGATTTTATGACCTTCTCAAATGTAAAGAAATTGAATTTTAAATTGGGAAATGAAGCCGTTATTCCAAACCAGTAGGTAGACAATATACTCATCCGAACAAGGTCTTTAAGAGAATACAAATATGAAAGTATGTGATGAATGATAGGTTCGGGAAGCTGTGAAATCCGATCTCTTGTATCTACTTTAAAACTCTCCATCTCCCTCCTAATGTCCATCGTACAAGCCTAGCTAGGTTTATTTATACTTTACAATCAAAAAGCCTACAAAAACATGCAAAAGAAAAGAAAAACAAAGTATCAAAAGTGCAAGAATATAACAATTTAAGTCACTTATGGCAATGAAACTTGAAACAGACCAAAACCACGATAACACCATTGAGAGTGATCAAACACACAAAAACAAAGGTACAAAACACAAGACCAATTATTAAACCTAGAACAAAATATAAAAACATGAAGCTAAGGAAGATACATTTGCAGCATTTTAGACTTTTAATATTTACCTGGTCGTCGCTACTCTCAGAATTTCGTGTCCTAAGTGGCTGCTATATACGTTTGTGTTTAATAAAAACATTGAACTGCCATGAATCTTTACTAGTGCCTTCCTCTTGTGGGTCAGTTACTTTCCACTTTCCGAACATCCATGATCATCCTTACATGTCATTCCGTTATTCTCTATTTGTTTAATATGTAATAAGTTATTGCGTCTTTTATTCATTTTGGGTCTTATTTGTTACTCCCTCCGTCCCATATTAAGTGTCCACAATGGAATCTTTTAAGTCATTTTTTATCAACTTTGACCATAAATATTTTTGTTTGTGTTATATAATATTGAACGAAAATTCTACCAACGAAAAATATATTCAAAACTCTATCCATTCATATATCTTGCATCAAGTATCATATAACGTAAGAAGAAATCATTAAGGTCAAAGTTGAAGAAAAAAGACTTTGAAAAAGTCAAGTGGACACTTAATGTGGGACGGAGGTAGTAAATGATTAGTAATAATTAATCAATTAAAAGTGGTTTTAAGGCCGATCTTAGTGTGGATAGAAGGTGTTGCCCTTTTTTTGCATATAAGTTTGGGACAACTTTAAAATAAGCACTTAACAACTCGTAGTTATATTTTGGAAAGATTTCACATAACCATCAAAGTTTCCAACAACATACGCTTTTAAACACTTGATGCCATGTCGAATATAGTAGTATCATAGAGCATTAGTTGGAAAGTATAACCAATGATGCATCCTTATTTTTTTTGCCGATCTTATAACTCCAAAGTGCCCATTTATACAAAATTTACGGAAACAAACTATAATCATTTGCCAAATCGTCAAATTAAACTCGGATAATTAAAAAATACCATTAAAGGAAGAAGGCATCTTAAATAGCTGAGCTATATGCAGAAAACCACGTGAATTAAAGGTGGCCAAAGATATCATACTCTAATAAAACATTTTCAAACCAACAACTTAATAATAAACAATAAGTGGATAATCAGTAACGATTAATGACTAATAAAGTAAACGCTCCACAGATATCGAGTCAATATTCAAAACCATCAATTGATAGATACTCAAAGTTCAAAAAGCTGAATAAATATGAAATATTATTCATTGCAACATGCTAAAGTTAATAAGTTCTCATCCGTTTCTGCAATTAATTCCTCCAAAACTCACAAAAAGCCTAAATCTTTATCTACATACTTCCATCGTCCCTGATGGATTCACTTATTTTGACGGTTTCCTCTTCCGGCTTCTTGAACAACTGTTTGGATATTAAATAAAAGATGTAAATAATATGTTATACATGCACGCATAAAAACTATCTGATACAGTAACAAAAAAGAAAGAACGATTGTGTACCTTCTATATTTTATAAAAGTAATTTTTTGTTTTGATTCATCACGAGGTAATGCTTTTAACAATGTAGACAAGTCGCTGAAATTCATTTTGTCTTTGGAAGAGGAAGACGACATCACAAACTGAATATTAGTGTGCGCTTGATCTTCTTGTTCAAGTAGCTTTTTATGCGTATGCTGTGAAAGAAATAATAAGATTCAGTTAATAATGGCAAAGAAAAAGAATCACACCATGTTGAAATTCATAGCAAGCGAAATAGACAATCATCTTTGTAAGAGAAGACATCCCATAAATAAATTGAAGATTTCAGAAAAGATAGTAGTACATCTGCTACTTACCTTGACAACACTCTCCCATTCTTCAAATTTAAGTAAAGAAAAGTCTATTATTAGAGTAAGAGATTGTGGACGGCAACACCAAAGTAGACTATCCACAACAAGTTCATACATGCTCTTATATTCAAACCATTCCACCTCTAGCTCAACGTGCTCGAATTCTATAGGCGGCCACTGAATCACCTCCGATTTAATAGATTCTATGGGACCCTATAAGACAATGGGTAAATAACTTTGCATTAGGGTTAATTTATATCATTGCTTAGGATTATGTAGAAATATATAAATAACTAATCAAATAACTGAATTTCGGTAAATACATTACCACGTGAATATGCAAGTTTAGCTCTTTGAACCAAATCTTCTTGTCCAAAAATTGCCTCAACTTCTGGAACCAGTGATCTTTAATAAAATGATCATCAGTGCTGTCCCATTCAATACATGCTTTTGAAGGAACTAAAATTGTTTCCTTAGGAGAGTAAAAATGTAAATCATCTTTGC